>JAVCKT010032004.1:0-18209 GCA_032273925.1 Rhynchotus rufescens | reverse complement strand
TTCATTATTTCATTTCTCCCAAAAGACAAATCAGATGGTGGATAATGGGAAAAATGGCAAGTTACCTCTTGTTAAGAAGTCATGATTCTATTGAATCCAAGCAGTTTTAAGCAATCATATAAGGATCCTAATTTATGATATATATACTCTGAGGAAGTAGAAAGAAGTAAATCAAATCATCTAAACTCTCTTAAAACAAAATGTTAAACTTTAAAGTTTTTCATCAATTTCGTAACTTTTATATACAGCACCACTTAAAGCCCAGTCTTCCTACACCATTTTCAATATCTCCAAAGGAGGAGACGCTACAACCTTTCTGGACAGCTTGGTCCAGTTCTCTGTCATCCTAACAGTAGATTCTTCCTCATATATAGATTAAACTTCCTGTGTTTCAATTTGTATCTGTTACTCCCTGTCCTATTGCTGCCCACTACCAAGAAGAGTTTGGCTCCATCATCTTTACATCCTCTCCTCAGGTATTTGTACATGTTGATCAGTAACAGAATAAGTTATCTTTTACTGAAAATATGCCTCACACCTACAACTGCATGTAACTACATGCTAGTTAGTTTATGTTTGTTCATGCCCACAACATGCAGTTAGTGCAAAAGTGGCTGCAAATTTGAGGTAAATGTAGCAATTCCTCTGTCCCTGTCAGTCTTCCTGTCTCTCACCTCAATCCAACAGAGATGGTTTTCTGAATTTTAGAGGTCAGGTGCATCATTTTAATGCTAATAAAGAATTACAACAGTATTTGCTAAGTGAGTATTAACATGCTTAGCATAATGCATGTGCTGAAAGTGCATTCAAAGGAACATGAAGGGATCCAATGGCAAATAACATCAATGCAACCAATTAAAAATATATACACATTAAATATACACATTAAAAAGTGTATATATATTATTTATTCCTGTCACATTTCTGTTGATAGGTATTTCTTGACTCAGCCTAAGGAGTTGGGTTCTGCTGAATACTGTTAAGAAGCAGGTGACATATATCATTCTGAGCTGCCAGCAATAATGAGATTATCTTACATTTAAAAATAAAATGATCTTTTAACACATACTAACCCATTTTTAAGTTATTTTCCTTCAATGACTCACAATTCTTGAATTTTATTACCTTAATCTGTGTTCAGATGAGCTTTTCTATTTATGTTCTATTATATATATTCTAGGTTGTCTTAAAATAGAGCACTTGAAGAGTACTCACCTCTGTGTACTGCAAAGCATTAAGCTCAAGAGATTCACCATGTATTTTTCTTAAATAAAGCCTTTAGATTATCTCAAACATGATGCATGCAATAGTTCATAGCTTTTCCTGCCATTTTCTTGCTATATTATATGATGAGAATACCCTTGTATTCTTTCCTGACATCTATACTGGAGTTCTTGCTCAGGAAATCAGGAAACAATTCCAGATATAATAACAGTATAAGAAGAATAAAAATTTGGATGGAATGATTCCAGAAGTAAGTTTCAGGAATTCCAGCAGCAAATGAGATTTGTGCTGAAGAAGACATCTTTGACTGTTAAATTTATGTTTGTAATCTCTCCCTGACTAGCAGAAAAGTCAAAGGCACTGATTAGAGAAAATGGTCAGGAGTTTGGCCTTCAGTGGAGCTGATGGCCTTTGTAGGGCTCATAGCTCCTCATTTTCAAGAGATGTTTCTTCCCTCGGTCCTGCAAACCAGTGGTTTCTAAACTGTTTTCAGAAGCAATTCTCCAGCATGTTGTTAGGGAGCAGTGTTCACACAGAACATAGTGTTCCTTCCTTGGTTAATGGAGTGCTATTTTATTATTTGAAGAGCAGATTTGGTTAAACAGACTGGAGATAGACCTCCTGGATCATCAATGCAAACCCTTACTTCCACAGACAATTTTGCTTTATATATAGTTTCATTCATCATCTGTTCAAAGGCCCTTTAAAACCCAAATGGTTTCTTCAAATCCCAGCTCTCAAAAGAGGTTATTCCAGAACCTTTATCTCCGTTTTCCAAGTCAGAATTGACTAAGCCTTTAGCCTAATTTTTATACCCTGCTTTTATCTCCGCCCATTCCATCTTGTTCCAGAAATGCTAGAGGAAAGTTCATACCTCCTAGCACTTTTTATCAACATTTGCTTCCTTTTCTTCTTCTTTCTCTGACTGCTCTTTTTGGCTTAAATAAAAGACCTTATTATATACAGCAGTGTACTATGACAGCCAGTGGCATTACTGCATTCCCACTAGCAGTTTCTCCTTTATATTTGGAACAGTCTTTTCACTGTGTCTGTATAGCACCTAGCAGGTCAGCTGCTGATAAAACCCATACCATATGTATAACAATTACAGGATTTCCCACACAGGACTGTGAAGGTAACTAATTTGCAAGTTGGGATTCATTCAATCACTGCAGTACCAGGATTTGTGAAAATAAAACCATTATCTAATTCCTAGATTATTAATCAGTGATTGAGTTGCTCAACATTGTTATTTAGATCTCTATGGTATTACTACAAAGCTCTGATCACATTTTATGAAGTATGTTGTTTATATTTTTATATATTTTATATAAAAATATAAAAAATATAAAATAAGTTTTATATTTTGTTGTAATATAAAGAAAGGCTAATTGCACAGCTATTAACACTGACATTGACACTCCAGATTTTTCTTTAATCCATAAGAACACACATACCAATGTAAAGGTTAACTAATAAAATAAAAAGGTTAACTACAATAAAATAAAATAAAAATTAAATTAATAAAAATAAAATAATAATAAAAAATCTCTCTATATATGGATCTATCTATCTATATATATATATAGAAATAGATTAAGGCAAAGGAAAACCATTTTCTGCCTCAGGATATGTATTTAGCTAATGGAAATTAATCTCTCCATGATACATTGGGATTTTGCCTTAATTCCCATTAACAGTAATAGGAGCTAAGTCCATAAATCCCCATCTATCAATATAAGAATATAGCCTTGGGCCTTCATTTTTGAATTTACTGCAATTTACTAAAATTCTATTTACAGAAACAAGAGCTACAGCAACTTTAAAAAAATGCAGAAATGAATCTGAACTAGTGAAATAAAGGATTTTCAGATTGTCATTTTTTCCCCATTTATGTTCTTGATTCTAGTATATGTACACTGGAAAAACTCTCCAGTACCTACACTGTATGTTAAGCATTATCTTTAAGAGTCTTACTTTGCACAGTTTGAGTTATTGGGCAAATTTAGTTCTGCTCTCATCTTCATTTCATTTTGAATACTCCCTGTGACTACCATTCTTGTACGGCTGTTGCATTACAAACTAGGATATTTGAGATCTATGAAAATAAGATTATGATACTTTTTAGCAAGAGGTGAAATTCTCAAGTTAGCAGGTGCTTTTTCTTAGCTTAATTTAGTTCAGCTTTCCTTTTTTTTTTTTTTTTTTTTTTAATTTTTTTCCTATTGCAGACCATGGAAGTATTTAACTTCCAACAGAAGGAAGCCTGCAGGGAAAGTTAGTATTAACTTGCAAGTTCTTTGATCTAACTAAGAGATGAAAGAGAGGATGATTTGAAATATAAACAGCATATTTTTAATAAAGATTTCTACTAATACTTCATTCGATCCCTCACTGATGCCAAAACAAAATTCTAAGTGCTAGCATATAAAATTCACCAAGAGCTTTAAAAGGCCATGGAATATGTATCACCATCTGAACAAAACAAGCATTTCAGAAAAAAATCAATTTTTCACTTTGGCCAGAAATACCTTTTCGTGTTAGAGCAAAGACATCTTTAGGGAGCAATCGCTTATCTGTCAAAAAAATTGATTTTTTTGTTAACTGAGAAAATGGCAAAGATCAACAAAGATAGATTAAATGCATGACGTTTGTTCATGTAATGCTCATGAACATTTTCATCTAAACTCTCATATTATTTCTTGAAAGTGAAAGACCCTAAGCAAAAAAAAAAAAAAGCTTTACATTAATCTGAACAAGTTGCAAAATGTGATTTTTGTGTAGTGCAAAAGAGCTAAGAACATACAAGTTCCATTAACAATGGAAGTTATTTTGCTCAGTCTGTAATAATCAACTTATGAGAGCAGTGGCAAAGCTTATTATACACATACTGTATAATCAGTATTGTTTAATTCATTGTTAGAGTAAATATCCTAGATGTTAACTAGGTAATTTGGCCATCATACAATTTTTTTTTTTTGAGCACAGAAGCTCAAATATGGTCATTGCTACTGATAATTATCCATAGATTGAAAATAAATAAATAAATCATTTTGATATATTTTCATCTTAAAAGCTAGGGAAGATAGTAGATTTTGCAGCCAACTTGAAATCAACAGATTTTGAATGCTTTAAAAATAAGAAGAGAGTTAAAATCTAAAAAAAAAAAAACAGGAATTCCTCACAGAAATATTGCCTATAATCTTCTTCTTTCAATTATGGTTTCTTTTAGCTGTGGGTTAAATGACAAAGACTGAGAGTACTCATAAGCATCCTGAAATGACCCATATCTCTAGTAGGTCATGAACACATTTAACTGGAATAATGACAAAAGAGTTCCCATTTTCCAAAGCATTAGCAGTAATGGTAGATGTGAAATTATTTAATCCATCAGAAAAAAAAAAAATGCGCATCTATCTCAAGCAGAATCACCAGCTGTATCACTTTAGATTCCAAGGTCCTGAAAGCAGATGAAAAACCTAACTAAAACTAAAAGTGCTTTGCGTACAAAGAATCTGTATTCTTATTCAGTGAACTTTCTATTTTAATTTTGGAAGTTGAGACTTCTGATATCACATGTAAAAATTTCAAAGGCCTAGATACTGAGCTAGTTCTTCTCCAAGTAAATTTCAGTTCTTTTGACTTCAACACAAGCATGATTTCTGTTAAAAAAACAGCCAAACTTTGCTAATGAATTAAAAAAGCTTAAAACATAGCTTTAACAAAAGTTTTTACAAAGAACCCACTTAGACGCTTAGTGGTTCCAAATACATAAGTTTAACAAAACCAAATCCAACAAATAACATGAAAAGATTAAAGATATTAATAAAAATATCTTAAAATCTGCCTGTATACCTGTGATTAGAGAGAGATCTTTATTCACAAACACAGTAATTTTTTCCAAACAGCTCAATTTCTTGTCTGCTTTCTTAAAGCTTCCTTCACCCTGATGCCCGAATCATCTGACCTGTCCTACTTAAGAACCACCTAATGGAGATAGAAGCATTCACTATTTTCAAACTAATGTAAGGTTTCAGCATTCATGCCAGAAATGACAAGTGTTACAGCACATCCACACCTTGCAAGGGCCCAAATCTACAGAGCCCAGTTGCCAAGCAAAAGCTTAGCAGCCTAACTTAAGACACAACAGGGAAGGAAAGTTCTCCATCTATCTCCATCTATGGTTGTAAGGGTCTGCCCTTACGCAGCAGGATTTTAAAGGTCAAAGTTTAAAAAGAAAAAGGGCATTTCCTTTTGAATAAAATCCTAGGGTTCTGGAAAATTTAAATTTGGTTTCTTATTAGAGAATGGTGAAGTACCATAGCTACTCCCAGACACTCTATTTAGAATGCCTAATTCAAGAATGGGAGAAATTAGGTTACTCTCAATTTTAACCACTGCCAAACTTAACTGTGGAACAAGAGTTTCCACCTGTGGAATTACTCCAGGAGAGATCAACAAGAAGGATTCAATGAGTCAGAGAAACTCCTTACCACGAGCAACAGCACATCTACATCGCTCCACATAATGAGTGCCCCACGGATATTCGGCACAGAACAGTGTGTTCTTAGGGATTTTTGGCTTTGGTCAAATCTTGTTACTCTAACAGATTTGGCATGTCAATTAAAGTTAAGTATCAAGCGATCAGTTTAAATCACAGATAATTTCTCTTTAGCTGTTATGCTAGGTCTCTGAAAGATTAACAAATTACCGTTAATGGCACAGCATGGAGTCCATGGTAATTTTTTTTCACTCATCAATTGAACTGCCCTACAGCCATAGATTACTATTAGCCTTGCTACACTTGGGATCTGTAATAATGTGAAGATATTATAATAGAGGACAGCTCCGTTCTTTGGAGTTTTTTGCAGTAGTAAGTCTTGTCCCTGAAAAGATCACCAGTGCTTAGTAGCACAATAAACAAAAGTCTCAATCAAAGGCCATCCAACAGCCTACTTTTTGGAGCCTATTTATCCAACATTTTGTTCCTTTAAGAGCTGTTCTCCAGAATCAAAGCATCCATCAACATCTGGATATCTGAATCTTCTGCATAACTTGGAAAGATAGCAGTAAAATTTCTGCACTGAAAGCTGTAGCATCAGCAAAGAAGCACTTTTTTTTTCTGTAGTAGAATCTGAGCAATGAATGATCTGCTAACCTTCAGGAAGAGATATTCACTTAGAAAGAGAGATCTTTTGAAAAGGAGAATAATCTAGAGCCATAGTTTCCATCTTCTGGTGTTTTAGAGATATGCTGGAATAAACAGTAAGATGTCTCAAGTTACGTACCAGGCTAAAAAAACTGCTTTTGTGAAGAAGATGTATTTGTGTGATGGAATTCCCATTCCTAAAATGGTGTTATTCATTGCTACTGGAAATACTTCTACTAAGCATTTAGAATGGACTAACGTATACTAAAAAAAACAAATCATTAGCAAAATATTTTTCATATGATAGCATCACTAAAAGAGATACATTCTACTTACAATGTACTCAAGATTTTTAGTAACATGTTCATTCTTATTAATTGACTAAACACATTCATAAGAGAAGTGTTTATTCTCTTCAGTGAATAAACTATCTGGGCTTCAGTCTGTCCTGCTTTGCTTTCTTCCTCATTGGACCTTATTAAAATAAATGGAATTTTGAATGTCAAGAGCAATACAATAAGTATGTGCTGGTAGATACACTCTACAGAAAGCATCAGACTGCTTCTGATGTGCAGAGTTCAGATGTGTACATAAACTGTGTATATAAAGCTTAGAATTAGAGCAACCTTTGACTTGAATCTAAGATTTTAGTAGTATTACATAACCAGGAAGCTAAGGCAAACACATTCATCAGACACAGCGGTGAATAGTACAAATTCAAAAATACTTGACAGAAGTTGTTCAGTGTCTGTCTTTGCTTGCTATAGCCCCATTCACACAGAATGTACCACACAGCTGTCAAGTCAACAACTTCAATATAAAAAGTCTCTCCTTTAATTTTATCAGCTGTATGTAGTTAGGTTTCACAGCAAGCAAAAGTGACTTATAGTGAGAAGACTTCAAGCAGTTTTCAGCGTGTACACACTTTCTGTCTAATGGACAGACGAAGAAAGAAAAAACTCCATCCTAAAGGTGTAAGAGTTCGGTGAAAATACTGTTCATCTACATAGCTCTCAATTGTATTTGCCTGGAAAACCACAGAGCCTTTAATTGCTCCCTCTTTTCTGTTCAACACAATTTGCTCCCAAGCGGCAAAGAACATTAATTAATTAGATAAATCAGCATACGGGTCCTCCTGAGCCATCACCACTCTGCTTTCATTGACATAACACATGTACTCCCTGTTGTTTATTTTGGAGAGCAGTTTCACTTTCATTAATTTGCATTCAGAAGCTGTTCTGAAATTTAATGCTCTCACAAGATCATAAATTTAGATCTGCCTGAATTCACTTGTAATAAAGGATGTTCTTTTCCTTTGGCTTAAAAGATTTTCTCCTCTTAGTATTTACTCTCTGATACATTTAAAGACAGCAATCATATCTTCTCTTCTTTAAAGTAGCTTAAAAAAATCAGACTTTTCCTTTCTCCTCTCCTAGAACTAGGTAGCTAGTCCTGCTTATCCCTTCCCACTCCTTTTTCTACGTACACCTTTTTTGGACTATAAATAACTCCACAAATAATGCTTACCCTAAAATCTCTAATGGAGGCATTCCACCCTGTAAGCATAACAGATTATATGAAAATCTTTCAGATTCTCTAGAATGTGCATTTACATTTCTCAGATCTCAGTGTGAATCTCAAGGATCTTCTCCTACTCCAACTTTGCAATCATACTGGCATTCAGCTTGCCATTTCATGCAAAATGACTTGTAGATTTGGGGGACTTGCTTGAGCTCGTATACTTGAGTTCTGATATTTTAGAAATTTCATCAAAGACGTTTTGGTGAAACAGTAGCTGAATAAGCTTGGGATCCAGTCTGAATTTTTCAAACACAGAAAAAAACAGGGAAATTCCATCAATTTACTTGAAGTAATTAGGTTACCTAAAGCGAGCCTTAGTTCTTAGGCCAGCGAACAAATTTAAAATGGAAAGATGCTATTAGCACAAAGCCCTAATCAGCCACAGGGCATTCTGTCTAATTATACTAATCAAAGCAGCATCAAGTTTCACATTTTTCAGAGGCCAAAACAGCAACCTATCTCAGCAGTAACTGTACACAAGTAACACAACAGCAATACAACCAATCTCATCTGTATTTAAACCTATTAATGTGCTATGTAACATGCTAGCTTTTCATGTACAGAAAGAGAAAGTAAATTTATGACAGATGGAAATTAGGACAATCTGTATCCATTAAATTCCCAAATGATGCCATGGTTGCATCAGTGTTGTAGATATTCAGTATTTAAAATACAGAAATGATAAAATCTGAAATAGCAAATGGCAGACCAACAAAACATTTTCACTTCAGAGATGCTTTGATGCTTACTCAGATATTACATATACAGTTTGAGCTGTACACGAAGCCCAATCAAGACAGGTTTTTAACTCAGCTTAGCTGATGAGGGAGTCTAATGCTAAAACCTTTCATTACATTGCCTGATCATCTCCTCAGATGAAATAATAGATCAAATTATTGTACTTGGAATCTTCCATCAACTTCCTACTCCTTCTTCTTCCAGTCCAGAATGGCAAATATGGCAATTCATGGGAAGGGCAGAGGTTTGTTTATTACAACAGAAAAAAAAGTGAGGGAATGGGGATTGCTCTGTAAAATTCCTAGCCACACACAATGACAATAACAAGCAAGGGTTCATACCTGGGCTATGTTACATTAGGTATAAACGTGACTCTCAAGTTATTTGCTTGTTGCCTCTAGAAACTTTACTTGTTGCCTCCAATTAAGAGAGAAAAAAAGTGCAAATCATAATTTAATTTTATATTTAATTATAATTTAATTATGGGAAATTCTTAACTGGAGCAAAATGTCTGTTTAAAAAGTATTTACATTATTTCAGTCCCTTATTACATTAACTGTTAACACAAGGTCAGTTATATTTTTTCTGTTGCATTCCTTCTGAAAGCAAATGATAGTCTTGAAAAGTTGTCTCCTATGTCAAAACATAAGAGCCAATATAGGAACAAGAGTAAGGGATGAAATAAGAATCAAGTGCAAGTGATATAACTGGTGCCACCCAATGCTTCTTTGAGGAGTAACAGGGAGAGACAACAGTACCTTGTCTGTACTGGTGAATTCTTGGAGTTATGACAGTCATAACCCAGAAGTCTATTTCAGTGAGACTCAGGCACCTAATATTTTGAGGATTCATGTCCAAGTTTCAAGCAGAATGTCCAACTATATTTTATATAGCATACTATGAGAATATAGCTCTATCGATACCAGTACAGTGAAGAAGCCTGTATGTGCCATGAATATTTTAGACTTCACGGTGTCCTGCAGAAAATAAAAATATTAGTAAAGAGCTCCATGGTGGTCTCAGCCTCAGTCTGAAGAGCAGAGTAATTCCTGATCTGCTGTTTCTTAGTTTTATTGAGCTCTGTGTAGCAGGTATCCTGACCCCATTAAGAAAGTTTGATCTCTGGCTAAGGGAAAAGATAGATGGACCAAGTGCAGGCACATAGATTATTCTCATTTGCAGAACCATAGCCAGTCATCACCCCGGGCACTAGAACCAGAGTTAGGAGTCATCCCTCTGGGCAAGCAAGTAGCAAAAGACAGTAATCCTCTTATAGGAGGGCAAATCAACCCTAGCAGTTTAATTCTGTTTTCTTTGTTTGCACAAAACAAAGCTACTGGGTTAAAGCAGTCAAGCTTTATGCTCACACCATATAATCATGAGCTGAGACAATGAACACTTATCCTTCATGCAAAAGTAGCTAAATATATCTTTTTGACAGATTATGACTTTTTGTAATGAACAGTGAGAGTCAATTTAAATCAGTCTTCTAAGGATAGTGAATAAAAAAAAAATGCTTCAGTACAATTTAACTAGAGATTTTTTTTTTTTTTCATTGTAAAGGCTGAAAGGCATTTAAACCAGCAAAGTTTTCAGTTTAGCACTTTTGTGAAAAAACTATATACAAAATAGCTTAACGTAGACTGGGAGAGATCCCTGCATTTCTCCTCCTATGTGTGCCATTGTAACCTTCTGCTATGCATTTCTCACATGTTCTCTCTTCACACGTGAGACTTTCAGTTTCTGTCAGGGATCTTTCATGGTTCTTGAGGCTGTCACCAGCCAAGTTAAGGAAGGAAGTTTTGCTCAGTATCTTCTTTCCTTTCCCTAACAGCTGTCCTTAACTAGCATTTTAGTGGATGAAGATTATCAAATCTTATACTTCTTCAACACTTCATTTAATATTACAAAGTTCCACTTGGCCATGGAGCCTTTTCAA
Source organism: Rhynchotus rufescens (assembly GCA_032273925.1). Classification (NCBI taxonomy): domain Eukaryota; kingdom Metazoa; phylum Chordata; class Aves; order Tinamiformes; family Tinamidae; genus Rhynchotus; species Rhynchotus rufescens. Next base: position 7,578 of record JAVCKT010032004.1, on the reverse strand, counting down.
TATACACTCGAAACGACATTCTGAATGAATGTCAAGTTTCAGGTTTAGTTTTTTGTTTACCAGATTTATCTATATAATTACAATACAATATGCAATATGTACGTATATAAAATCTTCTATACATACAGATTGCCTCTATATGATATACACCATATTTTCTGATTATCAAGCAACAAGTGCTTGATAAATATGTTTCCAGCATATTTGGCTACCTTTATGCAAGTTGATTAATTAAACCAATCTCAACAGCAGAATACTCAAGATATAAATAACTGTTTCTCATGAGGAAACATTGCATATGGTTATAGACACATAACAATACTGTCATCTTTATCCTCATAATTGCATAGCTACTTATTGCAAGTTTCACAGATGAAATACCTGTAAAATAATGATACTTGTACTAGAATTTCAGTGATACCTATAGTTGCTAGATCAGAGGAGATTCAATTAGTTATTCTAACTATTAATAGTTGGTACTCGTAGTTATTGCCAAAATTCTATTGCTAAGCACTGAATATTTTTCCTTTCCCATTCTGTTTAAAAAAAATCCCTTTGTAAAGTTAATAATCATTACATTTTGACATTAAAATAATGATGTTGTTTACTTAAATGATAGTCAGTAGTGTCAAGTAAATGCCTAGAGAGTGTCCGATACCTTGTTCCATTTCCCCTTCACATGTATCAACATGGTCTTTGTTTCCATTTATAACTTCTGACATCAATCTAGTAGTGCAAATAATGAAGAAAATCATACTGTGACCAACTAAAGCGTAAGGTCTATGGTCTTACACATAGGCTCTTGAGTGCCTCAGTTCATGATAGCATCTCATGATATCATGAGATGCTAAACAGTTAAGGACAAATATTTTCCTCTTCCAAAGTGGTAAAGCTTCAGTAATGTGTCCAGCCATAAGCTCAAAATCTTGTCTCTGATAGAGATGACTGCCAGAAGTGTGAATCACTCCACTCATCTTCTCTATAAAAACACCCTTCATTAAGACAGAACTGTCTGTGGAAACTAAGGTGACTCCACTTATGCATAAGCTAATCAACCCATGATCCTCATGATATTTGAACAGTTTTTGTCTTCCTCATACGGCTGCATGGCAAAGCAACTACTAACACAATTTTGCAGTTGCGAGCTAAGGCACAGGAAAACTAAGTAGTGTGTCTAAAATCACACAAAGATTGAGGAAAGAAAAAAGATTCAGGGTCTCCTTTTAGTGGGACAAGATCTCATCCCCTAAGAGAGGACAGTGGGACACGAGTCAAGCAGAAGGTAATACTATGAAACTCACTTTATACTTCTGTCATTTTTATCTCCAGACAGAGCTGCTGAAGGAGCAGAGTTATATGGCATTACATGAAGTGTACATAGAGCTTGGATTTCCTTATGATTTTTTCAATTGCTCTGAAATGCATCTTTATGCTTATCCATTGTGTTTCCACTAATACACATAGGTATCATGCTGGCATTCAGCAAAGTAATTCTTTTGTCATCCACAGATGGACAGAGGATTACGCGGCTAAGAAATGAAATAAAAGCTAAATCCGCCTGCTTGATAAAGCTTTGCTTGTTTTCTCTTTCATTCAGGATTACCGAGTGAACATCTTTCTCCGTCAGAACTGGAACGATCCACGTCTTGCATACAGTGAATATCCAGATGACTCTTTAGATCTAGATCCATCCATGTTGGACTCAATTTGGAAACCTGATTTGTTCTTTGCTAATGAGAAAGGTGCCAATTTTCATGAAGTTACAACAGACAATAAGTTATTGAGAATTTTCAAAAATGGAAATGTGCTTTATTCCATCAGGTGAGTCTCCACTCTTTTTAATTGTTTTTTCTTTTTTTGATATGAAGCTTAAAAGTGTGCCTACTGTTAATAAGCTGAAAGAATTGTTATTAGTTATCTTCAGTTGCTAGTCATGCAGAACTGTTGCTAAAGTAACTGAGTTTCCAATAGTGAATTTTTCATCATTACTGTTCACTGTTAATACAACAGAAAATGACCCCTAATTAGCTATATACATAATAAAAATAATAAGAAAGTATCACCTCCATTTAAAGAAAGAAGCAAACTTAGAAACCCATTCAAGCTAGGAGGCATGCACAGAGCAAATACTCCTGAAGTATTACAATCTCAGTAGGCCTGTGTATGAGTTCAAGTTCTTTCTTTCACTCCCTTCCAAAAGCACAACAGTCTGCTGTTTTTTCTCTGGCCATTTTGCATATTGCACTTGCTCTTCAATAGGGAAATGACACTTGGCTGAGGAAGCATGAGATTTAAAAACAGCTCACATTGCTGGGGGCAGAAGGAGTGGAAAGTAAATTTTTAAAAAGTTTTAAGAAGCTGATAGCAGCAAATATATATATGTGTACTGATAAAATCATTCTGCCTCTTTTCTCTCCTCTGATCTCCAGTTTCTTTATGCTAATACAGAAATCAGTAGGTATTCTTACCTTGTACAACCTGATCTAATGACAGATGCATTTGTTAAAGGCATAGTATTTTTAAACAGAATTTAGGTTTGCTTTCAATACAGTGAACTGCTTGTGCAAAATGTTGCACTTTTTAGAATAAATACATCTCAGAATAAACATTTTCTACTTAATACTTTGTTTTGCAAGCTTTTATGACACTGCAGTAACAGATAATTTGGCTCTTTTGAAGAGACATCAGAAGGCTGCAAATCAGTTTGTACATTAAGAAAAAAAAAAAAAAAAAAAAAAAAAACTTGAATGGAGTACCCATGGCATGGGAGTCGTCCTCCTATCTTCCAGTGCAAGTGGCAACATCTTGTCAAGCTTACACAAGGGTCTGCCTAAACTTCCTAGGAGCACTTCACATCCAAAAGGAGGTTAGTCTGCCCCAGTCTAACGGGGAAATAAACATTCCTCAGTGTCATCCCATGCATTCTGGCACTAGAAACTGGTAGAGAACAAGCAAAAAGGACTCCTTCTCTGGGCCACTTTTCCCAAGATCGGAGTCACCCCAAGATGCACCGGTAATTCCTAGCACTTTGCTCCACATGATGAAGTAATTCCTTCTCCCCGCTCTGCTCCTTCCAAATACATAAGGCACACACAGCCACTCTGATGAAAGTCTGGATAGCAACTTCAAGTATAATTTTGAAAGTTAATCATATGTTTATGAAAACATTCAAAACATTAATAAATTTATAAAATTAAGCATTTGCTTTTTTTTTGCAAAGCCAGAATGTTAATTTTGCCATGATTATATTAAGAAATATTACCAAGAGGATCAATTTCTGAAAGATTTAAAATCATATAATTGGCACACAGTTGAGTTGTGAATTTCAGTTTAGCTTTTGATCAGGGTAGATAAATTGCTAAAGAGCAAATATTTAAAGGAAAAAAAAAAAAAAAGGAAGAAAATCAGAAATGCCTAAAACATTTTTTCCTTTTTATTTCCTAATCTCTCCTCCTCCCCTTAATTGCATCTGAACAAAATATTCAGACAAAAACAAATGAGAAGGTTCAATTCTTCTTCCTATAAAAACTTAATGTAAAATACTAAAATATTTATTGAAGCACAAAGTAGAACCCAGGTGTCTCTTCTTTCAGATGACTTGCCTTATCACTATCATAGAGAAACCTATTACGTACACCTTAAACCTGCCCTTCGGAATTTGGGACTATTCCAATAGGAAGAAACTAGCTTCCTCCTCTGGCTCCTCTGCCATTCTTAAAAAGGCCACATATACAAAGAATTAATTTTAAGCTTCTCATATATTTGGAAGACACTGTAGCAACTGACCTAATAGGTGACTTTCGGGGGAAATGCCCATGCCTGGTATTTTCTAGCAAGCAGAAAGGTGCATGACCCTAAATGATAAATAAGCACCTATCAGTTCTTATTAAGGATCTCATATGCCTTTACCTCACATATTCTTCTTTCTTATTTTTCCAAGATGTATCACTCAGAGGATGAACTACTGTACTGACATAAAATGTAAAAATATCTTCTTTCTGTACAGACTGTGAAGCATTCAGCAAGAAATATCATGGACAGCACAAAACACAGCTGCCGCTCAAAATTGCTGGCATATTTCAGTCTACCACCAATACCCTAAGAAGTTATCTTAAACCTTTGTGTTGACGAGATAAGCACCTTATTTTAGAACAATAACACATATATTACTTTGTCAGGATGATTTGCAGCTGACATGTTTTGTGAAATTCTTGTAAGTCTGGGTGCCTTTTATGCCAAGGATTTAAAATACTGTAAAAGTAAAATACTTCTGCTCTATCACAGAAAATGCATGCTGCTGTTGCCTTCCTGCAGACATTCCAAAAAGTTAGGAAATCCTCTTGAGAAAAATATATTTTTCTGAAAGTCTGTATTAAGTTGGCTTTCTGCTTCTTTCCACAGCTTTTGTCATCACAGGCTATGGAAATAAAATAGGTTCATCTAACACCTAGCCCTTTTCAGAGTTCTTTAGTGGAAAAATCGTGTTTGCTTCAGTTTCTAATGATTCCAAGTGTTCTGATGCACTCCTCCTGTGCTATTTTTTGTGGGATACTTTTAATATATGTTTTGTATTCTTTCAGATTGACTTTAATACTGTCCTGTCCAATGGATCTCAAAAATTTTCCAATGGATGTGCAAACATGTATAATGCAGCTGGAAAGCTGTAAGTTTGAGTAATGTATTCTCTTATAAATATTTTGGTACAGATTTCAACAGCCACCCAGGGGATAGATAGAAAGACACCCAGTGGTGAGAGGAGAGCTAACCTTTTTAAAGTAATCGCTGAATTTATCAAAAGAATCTGTGAAGCACAGAGATACTTTTAACCTTACTTGCACTGACAATCAACAGTTTCAGGTAAATATAAAGCTATTATTAAACCTAAACACTTAGACTAAAAGCTTATCCTTATGCAAAAGTTATGCATAGAAGGATTCACTATAAATCCTTCCCTGCCTTCACATGTTCACATCTGAACGTGATCAAGGGCCAGTAACACAGGAAAGTGCCTCTGTGTTATAGCTGCTTATCCGTCCTTTTTATATGACCTAAGGTCCTATTCTATAGGACTTTACTCTGCAATAAGGTCTTATCTAAGGTCCTATTTGCAAATACAAATATCCTGAGCACAGCAGAGCGGATGGTAAAAACAGATTAGAGAGGTGAAGCTTTATAGCATTTTATTTAAATTAAGAGCAACATCTTAGAAAAAAAAGCTATTGTTTGTTAACCCAACCTACCATACATTGCACTTACCATCTACCTTGAGGTGTCCTTTGAAACAGAAAACAGGGTGACAAGGGTAGAGAAGCTACAGCATTTCAAGGCACCCATGCACAAAAAGAGAAAGGCAAAGTTTCTGTCAGATGCCAGGACCTGAGCTAGTGCAGTATGTGTGAGGAGGAAGACACAACATGCTTTAAATTCTCATCTGCCCTGTTTTGCGAATTGCCTTTTTACTTTAACGTGAGATTGATTCTTAGCAGAGAGATCCTCCTAATGGTGTGAAAAAAAAGAAATAATGATACAAAGTATTCTCTGAATGATTTTGTCCATTTTGTCAAAGTTAATGATAGGAAAAACAATTAAGTAATTAACAAGCACCCATCTTAACAAGAGATTTATGTTTACAGTTTTAGGTTAAACACATAAAATAGCTCAGGAAAAGTTTCTGCTCATATAACAAATGTACTGGATTGTTTGAAATATATTACAGAATAGAAATATCCTATACATAATTTGATTAAAATATTTCTTCTCCCCCCCTTTTTTTTTAATGGAGCAAAGTAGGAGTAGAGAGAAATGGGAGGCGATAATATGTCAGTCAGTATGTCAGAACTGTTTGGTGTATGGATAATAGTATATACTTCTACAAAAAAATTACAGGGTGTTCATGAAAGCCAGATCTATTTTTCATTACGATGGACATACGGTAATATTACTGAGTAGGCTTTTAATATGAGGTCAATGGCTCAACCTGACAGCAGAGACTTTCTTGACAAAAACTGACATTTGTTCCAATGTCAAGGAATTCAGGAGCATGTTGTGAATCATCATTTAACTAAAAGTGCACATCTAATCTAAGGAGAGAATTCCATAATAATCAAAAGGCACATATATAATTAATCTGACCAAAGAAAAAGTAACAAAGTACATACATATGGCAGGTAAACTATATAATTATGTTTCAAACAGAATGGACATAATATTTAACCAAACAAGATATAATTTTCTAAAAGTATATTTAAAAAGTTATGAAAGAATTACTTTAACAACTTCATAAAACTCTGCTGCATTTTTCCTCGCTTTCAAGCATTTTAAGAGCAGGTCATACAACAACTGAGCATTCTTGAACAAAAGAAGCATCTGTTTTGCTTTACAGAAACCTTGCAGGAGCTCACAAATTCCCACAAACTGTAAAGCAAAGGAAAGCAGTAGTTATTAGTTAAATAGCACTGTAGATGGTCTACTGTATTTTTGAGCTGCACATTTTGCACTGTTGTCTTGTTTTTAATCATCCAGTTCAGTAGGAGCAAATTTCCTGCTGCACATTCCCGTGGTACATAGGGGCAATGTTCACAGAACAGCTTAGCAAAACAGAAATGTTTGTTTCAGTTTGAGATATCTTAATATTAGAGTTACACAGAAAGATCATATTTGATTCCACAGAGAAGTTAGAAGCAACAAAACCTTCTCCTTAAACCCTTGTCTGACTCTACTTTTAAGTATAATTCCTGTTATTGAAAAATAGAGGCTATGGCCAAATTAGCTTTAAATTATCAGTCAGAAAATTTTGCATGGAGGAGCTCTGGCTAGTATGTACATATTTGCTAGCAGAATAACCAGGTAGGTTTGCAAGAATTTGACTGCAATTCCTGGAAAGAGAGAAACAATTTTGGGATGGACCAAAGGAAGAGAAGCCCAATGACATAATTTCTGAGTGCCCTGGTCTTCTAGGGTCTCAAGTCATCTGTCCAAAAGCAGCTTTTCTATACAGTGAGTACATGAAAGAAAACAAGATACTTCAGAAGAGTTATAACAATGGATACATGCCAGGCAGGTTAGGAAATGCTTAAAATGCACACTGACAACTTTCCAGAACTTTTAAAGAGACACAAGCAACCATTCAAGATCCACAGTTACCAGATTAAAAACACACAGTTCAGGGAGGGGAAGGAAAGAAGAAGAAAAAAAAAAAAGAAAAAAGGAAGATGAGTACATTTAGTATTTCTCATGCTTATCCACTTCACATCAAATCTCCTGCGGTAAGAACTGAAATAACCCGAAGAGTCCGAATCCATCCATGAAAGATTCTTGGATGGATGCAGGCTCTTCGGGTTATTTCAGTTTCTAGGCTACAGTGTCATACTCTCATGTGAGCCTGCCTCATATTCTCTGGTGCAGTGAGACAGCTTAAGTAGGGGGAGTGAAGAAAACACCCTGCTGATACCCGGCACTGGCCAGAGAAGGGACAGAGATGGGTTTCAAAACAGATAGCTGGGCAAATCATCATCAGGATATTTTATAAATAGAAAACTGGTGGCAGGAGCAAAATAGTAACATTGGTGCTTTCAGATG
>JAVCKT010032003.1:2801-32700 GCA_032273925.1 Rhynchotus rufescens | reverse complement strand
ATACTAAGTTTTATTCTTTGGACAAATTTCTTTTTCTACATTATTATAGCAGAAATTCTCCTTCTTTCTGAATTTCAGTTTGTCGTAATTCCTGTGTTTGTTAGTGGCCTTCCACTGATGTTTTTCTAATGTTCCCTAATATGTTTTACATTCAGTGTTTGCCTTGTTGTCTCTTCTGTAATAGAACAAAGCTTTGCTCAGAGGTTGGCTGGAGAGGGATTATTCATGGAATTGATTTAAGAACACAGAATTACTTATGAAGATGTTATTCATGTGTAACAAGTCAATTATTTTAAAAAGAACAAGCCAAATCTGTTATGGACGTGTCACCGTATGTAAACTAACTGCAGGCACGAAACGTGCAGGGCCTGCTCGGAGTGAACGTGTGGCCTTGCGGCTGCTCCGCGTCGCTGACGGAGCCTCAGCTGCCGGGCAAGTGACGCTGCCCTGGAATGTGGAAACTCCTTGGCAGAGAAGCACGTATTGGTATTTGGGAAGTCCAGAATAAATAGGATTCTTTCTCATCCAGTTCTCCTATGACAGCAGTATAGATATAACATTTATTTTTAGTTAAAATTCTGTCGATTCATATGCTTAGATTTATTATAGATCTGGTTTTAACTCAAGCTATATTTATATATATATATATTATATATATATAAAATATAAAATGTTTATATATATATATAATCAAGCTATATGTATTTATTTTCAACCTCTTAAAAAAAAAAGAAAAGAGATTGACTGTACTGTTTTGGACAGGTTAGGAAAAGAGCTTCCAACTTCTTTTAAGCTGAAAGTTGTCCTTGAGATATTTGAGCAGCTAATATAGTTCTTATTAATGGGGAAAATGTATTCTTGACTGGCTTGATAACAGGTGAATCAGAACACTAGCACTTTGAGGGGTGAGTTTGAGTAGAGAACGTGCCAAAGTACCAACAGAGAACTAATCAGTTGTTTCTTAGTTTATTTCTTTTTTATTTTAAAGAAGTAGAGCAAGCATCTCTTAATATTTCTTAATATGTACATTTCTACTTTTTTTCTCCGCATTCAACTTGATTTGTCTCCTTTAAACTTTGAGAGTGCTTTTAAAATATTCTCAAATAATTTCTGCTTGACCTTCTAGCCTAAAATTTAAATCAGTAACTGCTTTAGGTCTCTGGTACCTTTTGCATAGCTGTGAAAATCGGAAAGCTTTCTCTAGCCTCAGTAAACTAATATCCTGTTGAGAGGAATGTGGTTGCATTGCCGTGCTCTGGACTGTGTTGTTATAAGCACAAAGTGTTTCTGGTAGGCATAGGCCAGGGTTTGAGGTGGTGATGAAGCCTGTGCTAGGGCTTCCAAGAGAAATTTACTTAGAGGGAGATGTACCTGAATAATGTAATTATCACCATGCAATTAAGCTGTGCACAGAGCAAATTAAATCATAATGCAGTCCCGTAGAAGTTGGTGTCAAAGGACTTTTGTTGAATGTTGCAGTTATGTAGTGTTTGGTGTTTGGACATTTCAGCTAATGTACCACGTTGTGAGAACTGACTACATAGTGTTTTCCCCTTGAGTAGCCCTCTGGTAGTTGGTCTGAAATGAGAAACATGAGTGTGTTATTGCATACATCATTTTTAGTAAGAGTTTAATGAATTTTGATACGTCAGAACTTCTTTTTGACATCAACATTCTGAAATCAACATTTACTTTTCTGACATCATGTTTTTATATTATGTAACTGTAGTGAACCACATCTTCCTAAGCATTACAGTAAAGTTTGAAGATCCTATTTTTGACTAGTATGCAGCACTTAAACATCCCTATTATTTCACTAACTTATATATCACTAGCTAAATTTGTTACTATTTCTTCCATTGGCCTTTTTGGATGCTAAAATGAGATTTTACTAGATGATCTTACATAAGGGATGATTCATGGTTATTTCTAAAAGAAGAGTTAAAATAGAAGGCTCTTAGTTGTTTCAGTGTGTGAAACTTGTCTGTGTATGTCAAGTCTGGTGTGTGTAAACTCAAATGATCTCACGTTACCCAAGAGTTGGTTTAACAGCTGTTTTTGCAGTGCATGCCTGGTAGTTCCCTTAAATGTTCCGTAGTTGTTTGTGGCATGTAGTGCATCTGTGTGTAAAGTGAAAGCAGAATTAACGTGTATGTTGATGCTAAACAAAATCACTTATGTTCCTGCTTGACAATGCAGCTAACTTTGTAAAGCTCATTTTAACGTAAAGGTCTAATTGTTTTGGAAGACATGCAAACAACTCCCTTTTCTTTTTCTGTTAGAACTGTAGTGAAATGCAGTATTGCCAAATCTCAGGCTCTGTACAGTGCCCAAAGGGGGCTGAAAACAAACAACGCAGCGGTGGTCAAAGTGGGAGCCATCAGCATCAATATCCCGCAGCACCCTGCCACCTTGCACAGCATGATGGTGAGGAGCTCCCATCAGCTCTCCAAGCAGATTTCAGATCTCATCAGGCAGCCATCAACAGCGTAAGTTTGCTTGGAAGGTGCTTGTGAATGCCCATAGTTGTCACCAATTTCTGGGCTTGTGTAGCTTAGAGTATTTGTGGGAGAGTCAAAGGAGTTCTGTGTAATGCTAGAGTGACGCTGTTTTCTCATCTTTGTCTTGATAAATAGCACCCAGTCTACAAAAGAAGATGTTGCAACTCCCTTGCCCTCTGAAAAGACTCCAACAAGTATTAATCAAACACCTGTTGAAACAAATGAATTTCCACAGCTGCCAGAAGGCTTAGAAAAGAAGCCGATAGTTTTAAAATTTAGTGCCATGATAGATGGTATAGCTATTGGAGCAGCACTTTTGCCCTCTCTAAAGGCAGAATATAAGATGGGAAGAATGAGGAGTCATGGAATGACAGGTAATCCTCTGTGAGACTTAAAATTATGTTGAATTAATACTATAGTTTTGACTCTGCTGCTCTGTTGGCCTAGTTTTTTGTTTTGTGGTTTGGTTTGGTGAGTGTCTTTTCATTTTTTTATTTTTCATTTATTTATTTATTTATTTATTTTGGAACGTTGACATCAAGTGGTAGGTAAATGTAATAGGTAATTTGACTTCCTTCTTGATTTGTTTGTAATCTGTAGCTATACACATCAGTGCCCCTAACTTTAACATCATTTTAAGATTTTATTCCAAAAATGTTCTTAAATTTAAAAACAAACGAGAACTTATCTTCTGTGATACTTTTTCTCCCCATCTTCCTTTTGCAGGTGCCCAAACAAGATTTACTTTTGAACTTCCGAGTCACAGGCTGCGCTTCACTTCAAAAGTCTCTGCAACTGATATGTCAACCATTCCTCCTTCAGCAAGTCTCAACCTTCCTCCGGTCACTATGTCAGGCAAATACATCATGGAAGAACATGATACCTACTCAGACCAAATATGGAGCATAGATGAGCTTCCTGCTAAGCAAGGCTATTACCTACAAGGGAACTACCTACGTTGTGTGGCTGAAGTAGGTGTAGATTGTGGTCCTCTCTGGCAACTTGTTGAATATTTCCATCTGTTACATTTCTGTATGTGCACCCTTTTGACTTGCTTAGTTTAATTGTTTGCCTGCTCCAGATCTCTGGATTTGAACGTTGATCCAAATTTGTTATTTGTAGTTGCACAAAACTGAAGTAGAACTTCTCTCAGTCTGTAGTTGGATGAGTAGCCAACATATTAAACAGTCGAGAATATTATCTCTGGAAGATTTGGAACAGGGAAGGATGTGTAGGGGGTGAATGACAATATTTCTTGTGAATGAAGTAGACAAATATATTATGCAGGTGATTCAGATACAGTGTAGTTTTCAACTGATGCGTTAGATCAGGCAGACCATTTTTGTTCTGTACTTTGAAGGATTTCTTATTAAGTTTGAAGACTATATATGGAGCTACTGATTTATTTCTTCATCCAGACAGATATAAGAAGCTACAAATAGCTTTAATAATTATCTAAAATCTTCTGTTTGTAGACATTCTGTGTCGTATAGTGTATTTCTATAGAGTATAGAAATTATCTTGTTAAAACTAATTGGCTGAGTGGTGAAAAGCCTTTTTACTAGCCACCCTTATTTTGTCAGTCAAATTGTCTAATCCACCTGTAATGGAGACTTGCAATGTTCGTATCCTTATGGGAGAAGTGTATTAGGTGCTGTTCTTTGAACAACCCATTTGGATGTTATCCTTGCTAGAGGAAAGACGTTAGGATTTGTGCCTACTTTGAAGATGTTCAGCAAAAACTGAAATTAAGTATCAATTCACAGAATTCCACGAAATTCCGTGAAGTCTTGCATTTCATTTTTTAAACCAAACTTGCAAGACGAGAGAATAAGCTCTTCAGATTGTTAATTGTTCTCACTTTTTTACGTAAAGTGTATGATTTCTACCGATATTTCTGATAGGTATTTACAACAGAGAAATTACAAGACAAAACTATTCCACATAATTTTTTTTTAAATACCAATAATGATGCAGCTATATTATGCCTTAAATATGTGTATAAAAAAAAATTAAACAGTACTGTTTTGAAAACCTAGCTATGGTAACTGCTTGGACTTGGTGTTTTAAAAAACTTTTTTTTTTTTTTTTTTGGCAGGTTGGCTCCTTTGAACATAATCTCACAACTGACTTATTAAATCATTTGGTATTTGTACAAAAAGTGTTCATGAAGGAAGTAAATGAAGTCATACAAAAGGTTTCAGGTAAGGAGAAACACTTAAAGCTGGTACTTAAAGATGGTTATAAGTTTTGGCTAATGATGATACTACCAGTTTCTCTGGTTTATTTCACAAGCACCACCACTTTGCATCTAGTACTGCTCAGCAGCTAGCAACAGTGTTAGCTTGAAATAACATTAGGGAGTCTGGAAGCATTTAGGTATTTATTTGCCTTGTTTGTGTATCATCCTGTAAATGGCAGAAATTACTGCTATTTCTGCCATTGTAGACTAGTTTGTGTCCCCCACAGTGTTTTCTTTTTCAGAAGAAAAGCTACATTTTGATCAAAATCCCATATAGAGAACAACTGCAGAATTATTCAGTGCTGTCTCTTTTATCAGTGTGTTATGGAAACATATGTTGTTTCTTAAGCTATAAACATTTATGTAAATTGGTATGCAATATGCCAGGGCTGGGAATCCAACAGTGTATGAAAATAATTGCAGTATACTCTTTTCTGATACGAGAAATTATGCATATGATAGCAGTGCTTTTCATGCAGCTTGCACAATACTTGAAGTGTTCACTAGTTATTTTCAATTCATTTGGAGGAAGTTCTGTCTCAAACCTTCTGTATGTGATTTGATACATTTTCCACAAAATATTGGTTGAAACTGAACTTGATTGTCACCTTTTACTTTTTATATATCTATATTTATTTACGTTTCCTTTGTTAAAACTTAGTATATACACTTAATATATACAGGAGGGGAGCAGCCGATACCTCTTTGGAACGAACATGACGGCACAACAGATGGAGAGAAGCCCAAAATTCTTCTGTACTCCTTGAGCCTACAGTTTAAGGTAGTCTTGTAATGACAAAACGATTGTTTCAGATGTAATCACAGAGTGCTTCGATCTTTCCCTCAAAGCTCTGAACTGAGAATTCTCTGCATGAAGAAAAAATCTCAATCTGAAGTTTGGTTCCTCTCATCTTTTTAAAATAACTTATTGACAACCATGATACCACATGAAAAATCATTGTTCCCTCTGTTGTTGTTATTGCAAAATGAAGACTTTTTTCCCCAAAAATCTTCTTATGTTTCTGAGCTAGATCATAAGTAACTTTATACCTTTTTTTATTTGCTAGGGAATTCAAGTAACAGCCACAACTCCCTCAATGCGGGCTGTGAGATTTGAAACTGGATTAATAGAGCTTGAGCTCTCCAACAGGCTCCAAACCAAAGCAATGCCAGGAAGCAGCAGCTACCTCAAACTGTTTGGTAAATGCCAGGTGGATCTAAATCTGGCATTGGGACAGATTGTTAAACATCAGGTTAGTGCTCAGGATCTTGGCATGTAGCAGTCCAGACTTTGTTAATCAACAGAGGGTGATTGAAAAATGCGGAACAAAATGGAAACTGTTCCTTGTCTTTCTCATCTGGTTGATGGAGTGGGTGTGGAGTTGCAGGGGTTTCTTTGCTTTTTGTTTTCTTTCAGTTTCTGAAAAGTTTTGAATATTCTGCAGCATATAAAATTTTGGAGTTTATCTTGTATATATTGTAGTGGTTCAAAATGGATTTTCTCACTTCAGTGTGAGAAGTAACTGAGGGTGGCTTTCTTGGAAGAGTTAGCAAATTTTTCCTATGAAGATCAGTATGCATGTATTACAGAAGAGACAGTAAAGTGCTTTGCCTTCAATTTTTTCCCCTCTTATTCCTGTTCTACTCCCCCTCCCCTTCCTTTTCATCTTCCATTAATATTTTGGAAGTTATTTACCTTTTGCAACAGTGCTGCATTTGTTACTGAGCCCAGTTCAGAATTTTTATTGATATCATTATCATTTTTAGGGTGCACGTGTGAAATGATAAGGTTAGGTGTGACATAAATTTGTATCGACCTACATTTTTACTTGGTTTGTCGGGTGTAGTTCAGTTGTATCTCTAGGATTCTTAAACCCACTGTCACCTCAAATTAGAAAATGCATGATACAATATTTTGTGATTCCTCCCCCAAAAATATAAGCCTTAGAACTTGTAAATGTCATTACAAAGAATTTGGGCATATAAATAGTTATATTATTTAACTTTTCATGATAAAGAAATATTGCAATCAGAAATAAATGGAAGTTGAATTTTCTTAGAAGTACTTTAAATAGAAGAGGAAGAAAAGGGAAAAGACATACTACTTATTGTAATGCTACTTACTGTAAATTTTTTATTTTGTCAAATTCAGTTAATTAATCTATTTTTTTCTCCTTCCTCCCTCCCTGTTGCAATGTGCTCTCTTGTTTTTGTCCTTCTTTTTCCTTTTTTCTTTTTCTGAATGTTTTAAGGTTTATGAAGAAGCTGGTTCAGACTTTCATCAAGTTGCCTATTTTAAGACAAGAATTGGATTAAGAAATGCTCTTCGAGAAGAAATCAGTGGTTCATCAGATAGGGAAGCTGTGCTTATTACTCTGAACAGACCAATTGTTTTTGCTCAGCCTGTGGCCTTTGATAGAGGTATTGAGACAGTTGTCAAAAATCTATTTTCTTATTGCCAAACTATATTTTTTATAGAGGCTTGATTATTCAAGTCTTAGTTTCTCAGGCTGAGAGAGATATCATCATTTTCTGTATTTTAATGTGAGCTTTGTCTGTCTTGGCCCTTGCAGCGCAAGACTGGTGTCTGCATTCTGAATGTGTGTTTATGTGTTTGTGCTAGTGTGTGTAGAGATGATGCAGTCTTAAAGTAATGGAAAACAGTAAAAATGAGAAAAACAAAGTTTAAATGAACATGTGCACTTTTTTATTTTATTTTTTTATTCGCTTCTGTTTTTCTTCATAAAGCTGTATTATTTTGGCTGAATTACAAGGCTGCTTATGACAACTGGAATGAGCAGAGGATGGCTTTACATAAAGATATTCATATGGCCACCAAAGAAGTAGTAGATATGCTGCCAGGAATCCAGCAAACATCTGCCCAGGCTTTTGGAACCCTTTTTCTTCAGCTGACCGTGAATGACTTAGGAATTTGCCTGCCCATCACAAACACACCTCAGGTAGCCAGATATCTGAAGGGAAGGACAGTGGTTTATGAAATATCAATTTGTACATAGTGTGCGATTATTATGAAGAGAAATTAATTTGCCACCATACTAAAATAGAAATCATAGGATGCTGACATTGCAGCATCCTATGCTGCAATGTTGCTTATGTGACGTTGCTTATGGCAGAAATGCTGTACTTGTTCATGAAAGGCTGAGTTTGTGCAGTGGTGAGTTGGTGTGCCCAATCTGAGACAACATATTAGTTTCTTGCTTACACCACATATGAGCTCCATACCTCGAGAAATCCTTGGAAATGTTTCAGGCGGAACATTTTTTTGAAACCTGCCATCAGAAATTTCCATTCATCTTTTACTTTTTGTGGGCTTATTAACAGAAAAACTCTGAACCTCTTGGCTTTAACATAGTTTTCTAGCTGTGTTTTTATTTAATCAAAGTAAGGAATAAGAATATTGTTTCACTAAACAGAAAAATATACATGTTATCATTTCCATTAAGTTACAGTTAGATCATCTTGACTTTGCAATTACCAGTAAATTCTGTTTCTATTTTTACTTCCCAGTCTAACCACACTGCAGATCTTGACACTGGCTCTGCTTTAGTCCTGACCATTGAAAGTACATTAATCACTGCCTGCTCCTCAGAGTCTTTAGTTAGCAAAGGTCATTTTAAAAACTTTTGTATCCGCTTTGCTGATGGCTTTGAGACAAGCTGGGATGATTGGAAACCAGAAATACGAGGAGATCTAGTCATGAATGCATGTAAGTGCTTGCGATTTTCTGGACAATAGCATTTCACTTCTGAATCCCCTCTTACACTTGTCTGTGCTTTCAAAACGACCGGAAATTTATCCAAGAGATAAAGAGAAGATTTCAACCTTTTGAAACCAAAGTAATATGGACTTCAAAAGTTGTATTACTGCCAAATGTTGTTTTTCTTTATTAAGGATTTCATTGCGTTTCTCCTTGTGTGTATTCCTCTACATTGGAGGAGTTGAATATATTGCTTTTATATGTACTTCATAATATCCAAGTAGATTTTTAATAATTACATATAAATTATTTTCACTTACATTATGATGGAGATGGTTTAATTTGTGCAGAATTATTAGAGTATAGCAACTTGGATGTTACCAAGTAATTTACCAAACAAAAATAAGATGATTTGATTAGAATAAAAAATGCCACCCCACTGCCACTCATACTTCCTTAGTGTAGGGCCTGAAGCAGGGGTGAAATTCCACAGGAGTTGCTTAACAGTAATTTTGTCTCTTTGTGCTTAACCAGTATGTTCCTTATACAGGTGTTGTGCCAGATGGTACATACGAAGTATGTTCTAGGACAACGGGACAAGCTGCAGCAGGTAATACCCTTTTGTGTATTGGTATGTTCACTCTGTTACAGCCATTTTTGTATTCTGATGTTGAAAAGTGTCACTCACTAGAAAAATCCTGAGAAGATGTAGTATCCAGCAGAGATGTTATTCATATAATATATTATGACATCTTTCAGTATTTTTATTCAGGACTTGATCTATAAATAGCTCAGCACTTCTTGATGTAGAGGGACATGCTTTAAGTTTCTTGCTGTTAGAAATCCTGTTCTTGAATAGTGTACTAGGCTGAAATTGTGAGAACTGAACTGTGAGGTGCTTATCTCCTTTCCTGGTGATCAGCTTGGCTCGAGGGATTTTAATTTTTTCAGCTGTTTGTGTGCAAACACACAACAAAGCCACAAAAATTTGTGAAAGAAACATAATTTACTACCTGTGAGGTACTAATAAAGAGCATTTCAGTTTAGGAAAAGGTTTTCCTCAAAGTTTTTCAAGGTGGAGAAGACAGTTGTTCATAGCTGATAAACATGGTCTTGGCAAATTAATGGGAGATCCAGTGTAGGAACTCTTTACAGGAGGAAAAAACTATTTAAGACTTAATTATTTCTTTTGAACCCAGAAAGTAGTAGCGCTGGAACCTGGACGCTCAATGTGTTATGGAAGATGTGTGGTATTGATGTCCACATGGATCCAAACATTGGGAAGAGACTAAATGCTTTAGGCAACACTCTAACAACATTGACAGGAGAAGAAGATATCGATGATATTGCTGACCTCAACTCTGTAAACATAGCTGACCTGTCAGATGAGGATGAAGTTGACACTATGTCTCCCACAATACATGCAGTAAGTGAATCACCCAAAATAAGTGCTAAGAGTAAGAAAAGGCTTGTCAACATTGCCCATCAAATGGAAAGGCTTAGACTTGAGTTTTTGCATCCAGCATGCTTCTATCAGTTTGCAGACATGTGTGTGTGTGTGTGTGTGTGTATGTATATATATATATATATAATATGCCTGTGTGTATATATGTCATATATATAATTCATATTATAAATGAATATAATTCATGTTATAAATTAAAGCAGTTTGTCTCTAAGCTTGTCTTTGAAATAGAGTTAGAAAACAAGAAAGCGTAGATTGTATTTCTCCTGGTCTTACGTAGCGCTATGGGTTTGCAAACATGGAAATATGGCACCTAATCTCAGATATCTTCTTTGGAAAAACTATGTCTGTAGATGTGTTTTCTTTGAAAACAGGAAAAGAAGTTATTAATGAGATAAGCCAATTAGAAGAATTTTCTTTTGGTACCGTTGCTCAAGATCTTGTTAACCTTGCTTTTTGGTTTCATGTAAAACCCATTTAACAGATCCTCTTCAATGGCTGTCTTGAATGTCTCTTGCCTGCCCAAGGGCAAACTTAATTCCAGAATACTAACGGTCGTGTTTGTTGTTCAGAAATCAGGTGGAGGCTCGTTGTGTGGAGATGCACGCAAGCTAACATTTGGGCAGCGGATTGTAAATCACCTCCTGGGTTTGAGCCCCCCAAGCCACCGATACTCTGTTCCTGTAGAGTATCTTTTGGGGTCAGCGAAGTGTGACTCTCCTCAGTCTAGCACATCCCATAGGAAAGCAGGCAGATCCTGCTCATGGGGACATGTATGTAGCAGCTAAAGCGTGTCTAATTGAATGATGGGATTCGGATCACTGGAAAAATCCAATCAGCTGCCTTTTGAGTGGAGAATGATTCTTTTTGCATGCACTGCTCCAAAATTTAAGGTGTAAAATTCGATTTGCCTGTCCTTAAATAATACTCATGTCTAGTTTTTAGGAGGATGCTAATTAAACTTTTACTTTAAACAGGAGATTGTTGATCACCGACGGCAGGGAGCCTCTAGTGTCCAAACTGGAGAGCAGCGAGGACGAAAATTTGTGAAACGTCTGGTCGATATTAGAGAACTCAATGAGCAAGCGAAAGTAATTGATGATTTAAAGTAAGTTGGGTTTTACTTCATGTGGATCTGCTTTAAGTTACGTAAGACAGGGCAACAACAAAACTGCACCTGAGGTGGCTTTTTTTGTTTCATTGTTTCTATATCATATTTTGCAGCATTTGTGATAGTCAATTGGAAATTATTGTTTTGCTTAAAAAAACTGTCCTTGATGACTCCCTAAGAAAAAATTAGATGAGCAAGTACCGTTAATTTCAAGTGAATGACAATCTTCAAGTGTCACATGAGTCTCTCTCCCTTCCAGATCTTTAGCAGTTTTTTACCAATCCCAAACTCTAGTTGAATCTTTATTTCTATCGCACTAATTAATAAATTACTTTAATAATGTCCTCTTTAGTGAAAGTAGAATAAATTTAAATTGTCTATTTTTGTATCTCATGATTTTTTTTTAAATTAAAACTTATTCAATATGTGAGAACTCTTTCTAAATTTCTAAAGAAATTCATTTAAAAATACAGCCAGAGGGGAATGCAAATTGTATTCATTTTTAGCAGGTTTTTCCTTTTTTTCTTTTTTCCTAAGATACTTCTGCTATAAATGAATCTGTTTGGGATAGTAATACAGATCTTGGAAATTATGTGTTAAGTAATACAGAGGAGGCATATTTTTGTGTTTGTACTTGAAATAAAATTGCTGTGAAGCAGTCAGAAGGCAGTTGTATCCAAACTTTGGATTTTAAGTTAAGTGTTTCTCAAAATGTGAATGCAAGAGTCAAAGTTAGGTTTTATAGCTTTCTATTCCGAATGTTTTAATGCCTTGGTAAATCTTGATTTATTCAAAATAGCTGACACCAGAGTTTTGGGAATTATATAGCGGTGATATTCCTGCAGAATGTAATCTTCTGTAGAAAGCTGTCACTTCTGTGATGGAACTGTTGGGCTGCCACAGCAGGATCCTCCTTTAGCCTACTGGCAATCCTCTGATTTGGCATAGCTGTTTTTAATAAAAACTAATGGGACTTGTGGCCGAAAGGGCATAGAAAGCCCTTAAATGTAGGGCTGCTGGAAGTAGGGGAGTTTCTGCAGTGTCCATTCTTGTTCTCCACCGTGGTTGTCATTGCCACTGACAAGAAGTTGTATAATGAAATAAGTGCAGATCTTGTACAGCTGAATTCAGAAAAGGTGGCACAGATCATAAGTAACCACTGAAAAAATGATGATGGGATGTTTTACAGGGATAGCAGTGTATCATTGTAACACAGTGTGTGAAGTGGTTATCTATTTGTGAGGTACTCAGCCGTAACTTATCTCCAGAAAACTAGGTGCAAGTGAGGGAACTATAAATCAGGAGATTCAGCGGTATCAGCAGCTGGAGTCGGTGGCTGTGAACGACATCCGCCGAGACGTTCGCAAGAAGCTTCGGCGATCCAGCATGAGGGTAAGCAGCATGAAGTTACATGAAAAATACAGTAGCACTCGAATTGTGCGTTTCTGTCAGCTAGTGCAAGGGAAATGGTTAGAGATGTTGGTAGACAGTAGTCTGCCGGACCTGTGTTTTTCTTTTCATGGTGCATCACCTCAGTGTTTCATTTAAATAATCTCTTTTCTTTTAGGCTGCTTCCTTGAAAGACAAATGGGGTCTTGGGTACAAACCCAGCTATAGCCGCTCTAAGAGCATTTCAGCATCAGGGAGACCACCTCTGAAGAGAATGGACAGGGCAAGGTAAACCTCTGGGGTTTGGGCTCCATGAAAGCACTAGCAGCAGGGGTAACGGAGAACATCTTGGATTTGAACTTGTACTTTAGGCTGCAGTTGTGTATGATTGGGTTGGATAGGAGGAGCTCTGTTTGGAAGACAGGAATGTTCTGAAAATGAGTGTTTTTGTGTGCAGTCTCACATGCACCCTGGCAAAATAGTGTGTACCTTCCCTCCTCCTTTCTGTTCTTTCTCTTCCATTTTCATGTACCTTAAAGCTTCAGTTCTGATTTAATATTTGATTCCTTGATAATATGGCAAGCGCTGATCACGTTTCTTTAATTGTTGTGTGTTTGCCTAGTTAAACATTTACAGGGACACTATATCCTGTATTAAAAACTTAACAAGATTATTTTTACTATCTTTGCT
This sequence comes from Rhynchotus rufescens, assembly GCA_032273925.1. Lineage (NCBI taxonomy): Eukaryota > Metazoa > Chordata > Aves > Tinamiformes > Tinamidae > Rhynchotus > Rhynchotus rufescens. The sequence goes on along the minus strand of JAVCKT010032003.1, from coordinate 19,584 downwards.
TATAGCTCTCGTCTTGGAGACAGTGAAGATCTCCCAGATATCCGTGTAGATGCAGCATCTCCTGGGCCAAGAGTGACCTTTAACATACAGGATTCTGTAAGAATTACTTTATATGAGCTACTGATTAATGTCATGGGCCATTTGCTCACAGGTGCATGAGACAGGAATACCCAGGCAGACCTGGGTGGCTTGAATGTGTGGGCATGTGTGTAAAAACACTGGTAGGTCTTGAAAATAGATTTGTTTGGATGGAAAATGGATGTTTTGATTTCTTAACATGGAAATTAAATGAAGTGTTGAGGTGGAAATTAACTGAGTTATTTAGAGCAATATTTGAAAGTGATATTTTTCTAGGCAGATACATACAAGAAATACTAATACTTGTTTTTTTATGGGTGTTTTCAGCAGAATTGTGCAAAAATTGTCTAATGCTTCTTGCTTTCAAATATATTTAGAGTTCTGGAAAGGGGTTTGCTTGTTGCAGTCCTACAAGTATATCCATTTATATGTTTAAAAAGCCTTGTGAAATCTTGTTTTGTTTTCACATTTAAAAAATGTTACTATTGCTTTTTTGTTTATTGTTTTATTTTTGTTTTTTTTTCCTTTGTGTAGCTGAGGTTACTACAATGGTTTTAATTTATATTTTTCTTTTCATTTTTAACAAAGTTGAATAAAACAGTTTTGGGGATAGAACAACAATCCAGCTGTCCAGGGGAAGGGTCTTTTCAGGTATTTTTGAGAAGAACCAACTGCTCTTTGCCAGAGAACTAATTTTTCTCACAGGGAGCTGCTTTTCAGCATTTCATCTCTTTCTGCACTCAGCTAACCAGAATGTATATCAAATTTGAAAAGAGTTAAATTTGAATTTGTAAAGTGAGCAGAAGCATATGACTCTCCAGAGTATATAAGGTTTTATGTAGAGTTAAAACTTAGTAGTTTCATAAAATAAATTAGCGAAATTTTGTTTTTGTATTTGCGAAGACTCTGAGTAAAACTCATGGAAAAAGGCAGAAGGTCTTGCCCTGGCTGGTACCTGTCTTGAGCATTACCTGCTACATTTACATCCTTTACATTACAGTGTTCCAGGACTGCAGGCATTGGCACCAGTACAAAACAACTGTTAGATGGGAGGGCATCTCTTCCTCGTTCTTCGGAATTCCTGCTCCAGCTTAAGACACTTCCAGATAATACAGAATAGGAAATGTGCTGAAACTGAATACAGGGAGAGCAAACTGATTTTTGAAATGCTCAAAAAACCCCCCATGTTCTAAGTATAATAACAAGGAGTTTACTAAAAATAACTCCTTAGATAAACTGCTCTTTTTCCCTTCCAACTCACTTCTCTGGGAACAAATTCTCATTTCCAAGGGGGAAGGAGAAATGAATCCTAGAAATGTGCTTTGCACGTACAAATATCTTCACATATAAAAGCTGTCATAATTTCCCTCCCCATACATAAATAATAAGTACAGTTATCTTAAGTTTTGCTGGCTTAACAAAATACTATCAATGTTAAATGTCAGCTGTTGAATAAAAAATATATTCTTACAATGCCAGTTCTTAATATAAACTTAAATGCATTCCTAATTTGAATTTGCAGACACCTGCTATGTAGCTCTGTAGTAATACAGAATGGTGTTAACCTAACACTTCTGTTGCATAATGATGGTGTCAGTGTTCCAGAAATGGTTATGTGGTGCTTGTGGTATGATTTGTGTGAAAAATTGGAGGTCTCTTTTGGAAATCTGGCCCAAAATTCATTTCATATTAAAATACATTCATCTGAGAGTTTGTCCAAGATTACAGTCCAAAATTTAAAATGATACTGTGCATTCTGTGTTAGCTTTCTGCATGTACATATCACTAACCCTTCTGGGTATTTCCCTCTGCTACAAAGTTCATGATGATTTTTCGCTATCTCTTGTTCTGTTCCTTCAAAATATGTATTTTTAATTAAATTATATTTTCTCTTACTTCTGACAGTATGAAATGATCAGAGCATGACATTTATTTAGCTAACAAATTCGGACCAATCATTAGGCAGTGGCAGTATCTCCTCAGCAAGCTTTAATTTCTTGATTTTTTTTTTTCCATAACTCATCTTGCAATTCCTACATCAAGTATCTCTCTACTGTGAGAAACTTAAGTGCAAGAGTTTCTCAAACCATTTCTCTTTCCCCTTCCCCGAGCTATCTAATATGTTCTCGATGGAAACAGTATGTGTGAAAACTTACTACCTTTGTCTTTTTGCAATCAGTTTCCAGAAGAGACCGAAATGGACCTTTTGTCTGTAACTATTGATGGTCCCTCCCATTACTCATCTGCTAGTGAAGGCTCATGCTCGGTGTTCGGTGCATCCAAAACTGGAGCAACCTTCTCACCCGGCATTCCCTTCCAGCCTGAAGAAGGCCGGCGGGACGACAGCTTATCGTCAAGCAGCGAAGACTCTGACAAGGAGGATGACCATGAAAGAGAGAGGACTTACTTTTATAGGAAGCCTCCGTAAGTAATGATCCTGACAAAGAACATGTAAAATAAGCAAATACGCTTCAGATACTGACTTTAAGTCTACAAAAACTGTTATTACTGCTGAAGGGTTGATTTTTGACTGAATGTCTATGTGAAAGGTGGGTTGTAGTTGTGTTCAGCAGGTATAATTTGGAGAGGGTGTGAGTATGTCTACTGCCTTGAAAAGGTGGGTGCTCTTATAAAGATGCAAGTATTAAAAATCTTCAGAAACAAAACAGAACATAAGAACTTGGAATAAAAGATGCTTTGAGGCAAAAGGGCACGTTTTACTGGAAATAACATTTGTTAGAGCACAACTTCCAGTTTTATCCAGCAATTATTCCTCTATAAAGTGATATAATAATGTAAATATGATATTACAAATAATTGCGTGTTTGTTGTCCTATCTATTGCTTATTGAGAATTTAAAGTAAGGAAGGCTTAGTTCTTTGTAGTACCCAAGACCATAGAAGGTTAGGGAGGCCCATGGAAAGACACGCTGGGAGTGGCCAACGAAGGACCGATGAGTGCATTGCTGCCTATCAGAAGGTTTCTGAGCTTTCAAAGTGCTTTGTGCTGAGTGTGAAAGCAGCAGCCTAAGAATACTTCCTAGTTTCTGTTCAGTTAAATGCCACCCTGTGATCTAATCCACAATTGTGGCTCTGCAGGAATACCTCTCGCAAGAAAGCAACAGGCTTCGCTGCAGTCCACCAGCTCTTCACTGAACGCTGGCCAACAACGCCTGCCAACAGAAGTGTGACTGGCACTACCACCGAGAGAAATATTGACTTTGAACTGGATATCAGGGTTGAAATCGACTGTGGAAAGTGTGTGCTGCATCCTACAACGCTTCAGCAGGAACATGATGACATTAGCTTGCGAAGGTATGAAGCTTATTACTTAGCCTGTGCAGGACAGGGTATCAGTATTTTATTCTCCTTTGGCTATAACACTTGTATTTCCAGTGCTTAAGTTACTGTTATGAAATGCACAGCAACTAATAATTCTTATGCACCAACCTGTCTGAAAAGCATGAAGTTGTGTTACTTTGCTAGCATCACATTATTCACAGCTTACCACAATTTTGTAACATTACTGTGAGCTGCCACTGTTATGGCTGAGAATGGCACAAGGAGTTGCACTTCAGATAGTTGATACTACAAGTTTGTTTCTTCTCAGTCTTCATTTTTAATTGCAGGTAATGTACTTCTATTACGAGTATTAAGTTTATATTAATAACGTGCATGTATTTTAGGAGTTATGATCGCAGTTCCAGAAGCTTAGATCAGGAATCTCCTTCAAAAAAGAAGAAATTTCAAACTAATTATGCATCTACTACTCACTTACTTGCTGGCAAGAAAGTGCCATCATCTCTACAGACAAAATCCAGTGATGTGGAAACAACAGTGTTTTATATTCCTGGAGTGGATGTAAAGGTAAAAGTAGCACATAATTGTACAGGAAAACACACTTTCTATCTCAACTCAAATATGTCTTAAAACCAACTACATTGTTATGATATGTACAAGTTAATATATCCAACAGCAAAAAACCTTTTCAATTCTGCAAATACTCCTAAAATAGGAATAATGTTTCTGTGATACATCTAATAGTTGAAAACTGTTAAGAGATTTTTCAGCTTAAAAGCTTTAGAGCCTCATTTTCTTAATGGTTTGTACCCATCAAAAGCAGCACTAGGTCAAAAGGTGCTCTGTAAGGAACAATATATGTGATATTACATAGTATAAAGAAATTAGTTACTTTTCCTTTGGATATTTTCTGCTCCTACCAGGTTCTATTCAGTACCTACAACTGGTAGAAGTACAGGTTAGTACATAATACATAAAGCTCTCTTTCTGTGGCTTGACGTTTGCTATACCAGTCAGAATCTTCCAAAATAATCTTCTTTTCTTAGAAAACTTCCAGGTAAATTAGATAGTCATATGCAGCAACTATATCTATAATGTGATGGGAAAGTAATATATCTTACAGTAGCATTTTTGTAAATACTTCAAACAAAGTAGAAGGGAATGATAAAGCTGCTATGCAGAAACTGAGGGTTTTTTGTGAAGTAAATGAAGTATTATTTTATTATTTGCTTTCAGTTACACTACAACTCTAAGACTTTGAAGACTGAATCACCAAACACTTCTCGAGGATCTTCTTTGCCAAGAACCCTTTCCAAAGAGTCCAAGCTGTATGGTATGAAAGATACTGCCACACCTCCTCCTTTACCTAGCACTAGCCACAGCAAGACTAACACCTTGCTTCCTCCCCAACCCCCACCCATCCCATCAGGTACTTATAGACAATAACCTTTTAAAACTGTCACAGATTTGTATTTTTCCTTTATATAATCTACTAGCTTTAGATCTGACTGCATATTGATTGAATCATGATATTTATCAAGTCTACAGAACTATTTGCTACAGAGACCCAATCCCAGAAGCATCAATGCAATTCATAAAGCTGCATTTTTTTGCCTTTTTAGAAATCTTCTGTTGAAACAATCTCAGTAATATCTATCATGGTCTGTCACAGTGTATCACAGTGATGGGCCATCACTGAGTTTTCTCTGTTCTCATATAACAAAATAATGCTCATTATTGGAAGGTAAACCTTAAGTATTTTTATAAAATGGGCATGCCGATAGCTTTATTCATAATCCAAGGAAAATAATTTAAGGGAATCCTTACATGCATGCATTACATCATTTGAAGAATGATGTTTTAAGATTTCTGGTGCTTTTTGCCATGGACATACTGTATAAAAAATGCTTTCTGGAATTTGGTTGCTTGCTGTAATACTGCACAATTATAAAGAGGTGTTTGAAATAATCAGAATATTAAACTAGCAGTTTCAACTTCTGCAGTCCCTTAAGTAATTGTGAATTGGAAGAATGTGAGCTCTAATACCCAAAACTTGTTATATCTCAAATGATTCCTGTTTTCAAGCAGGAGTTCCTGCTCTACATCATGTCAGATCTAGAGGTACGCAGATTGCACCTTCACCTTCTTAGACTTTCATTCCTCTCTCCTTCAGTATTTGAATCATACTTTAGAAATAAAAGAGCCAGAATTTGTGAAAATTTGAGCAGGGAGAAGTAATGGCTGAAGAAGCTTTTTACACACAGATCTGAGGTGCTGAGAGAGAGGAGTAGAAATGGGGACACCTTCAGTTTACCCATGCTGTTTAACCATGAGCTCTGACCCCTTAAAATGTCCATCATCTTTTGATTATTGAAGATTGCATAGTCTTGATGAATACTACTTTTCTTCAGTTTGGTTTTTATCTATCTTCTTTCCATTCTTTGCCTTTAAATTCTTACCAAGTCATGTCTAGTTAACAAGTTTTGCTGTTTTTGTATCTGTTAAGTCCTACATCTGAGGGACTACAGTAATCTACATTTGTATGACAACAAGGTGAATGTCTTCCAGAAGTAAACATTGCAATTATTGCATTATGCATTTATGTTTCTTATTTAAAAAAAGTAAGATTTTAAAACAGGTAAATATTTTATTATTAAATAATATTATATAAAAACACTTAAATATTTATTATCTGCTTTGCTTTTCCCCTTGAACAGAAACTATTTTGTCTTAGTGTCTGTAGTCTGCAGTAAGAGCAAGATGGGACAATCTAGACAGTCAGAGGCACAGGACAGAATAGCTTGCTTAGCATGAAAAGTCATGCTTAAGAAATAAAAGAAATTGGATTCAAATGTTAGCCTTCTCCAAAGATTTAAAACAGAGCAATCTTTTACTCTGGTTATCTCCAGGCTTTGAAGTTGCTTGTTCAGATTTGTCAGTTGTTCTTTGCCTAAGTGCAGTTAGACTTGATCATTCAGTGGTATTGTTTTTCTATTTTTTTTTTTCTTGGTTTAAGCTGACATTCTTCCCAAAATCTTTTATGTCATCTTCCTAATATTCTTTCGTCTCCAGTCAGCTGGTGCTCACTTTGTATCATCTGTTTGGAGAAGACTTGTGTGTGGCTGATTTCTGTGCTATTTTGAAAGAGGCAAAGGGATGAAACTGGTGCAAGAACGCCTGGCCAAGAACAGGCACAGTGCAGTTACCATCAGGCATGATAAGCAAATAGGGGGTTTTGCTTTTTTTTTTTTTTTTTTGTAAAATCTTAGTGTTTATTTATAATTATTCAAATTTATGCTCTCAGATTATGATGATGATGCAGAAGTTAGAGGAAAGAGCTGTTATGAAATATCACCCGAAGTTTATCATTCGTAGTTAAATGGACTACATTAGATAAATGTATCTTCCTACTGTTGCAGCCAAAGGGAAAGGAAGTGGTGGTGTGAAAACTGCTAAGCTTTATGCGTGGGTTGCGCTCCAGTCGTTGCCGGAGGAAATGGTGATTAGTCCCTGCTTGCTGGACTTCCTAGAGAAGGCTCTTGAAACCATTCCAATTACGCCAATCGAAAGGAATTATGCAGGTAGGTTTTATTTATATCTATTTTATATCTCAATATTTTAGGCCATTATCTTTTTTAATTTTATGGCTTTGAGGTGCTTTTCCCTTTAAATTCGACTTTCTGATAAATACTTGTGCTTGTTTAAAGCTGTTAGTTCACAGGATGAAGACATGGGGCAATTTGATATGCAAGATCCATTAGAGGAGTCCACAGCGTCATTGGTATCATCATCGACATCAGCGTATTCGTCCTTCCCTGTGGATGTAGTGGTTTATGTACGGGTTCAGGTGAGGTTTTCATCCAACGTTTAGTATATTAAGCAACTTCAGTCACAATCTTTGAGACAAGCCAGGCTTCCAAAGCATTTTTCGTTTGAATTATTTTCGAGTGCCTATTCTGACACAGGCATGCCTAGTATGATAAATAACATTTCCTGTAGCAGTTCTGACACTTTTCTGTCACAAGGAGACCAATAGAAATGAGCTCTTCTGAAAAAAATCACATCCTGAACATTTTAAATCATAACTACTTGCTAATTTTTGTCAGAAGCATTGTCTTTGTTGTTGCACATTTGAGATCATACTTTGAGCATCCTTAGGTTCTTTTTGTGTATCTGGGAGTCTTTTGAAAATATCTTTCATAACTAGCATTTACATCTGTTATTTATAGATACTATTACAACATAAAAGCACTACTTACAGATTATTTTCAGTTTATGCTAGGTGTAAAAATGTAGCAAAATGCCGTTCTCATCTATAAGACGTATTCCCACTACTTAATATTCCATATGTTGAAGATTCATGGTGTAAATCTGATTACATTTCCACATTGAATATGCTAATATTTTCTTTTATGCATATGAAAACTACCTACAATGATTTGTAGCCTCCCTCATCTTATCCAAACTCAGCTCAGCTGGCCAAGAATGTGTGTGTAAGCAGAGAGCAGGGCTTCCAGGATCTGCTCAAGAGTAAATTGTTTTTGCACAGTTCTTTGATGAAAGGAATCAAGCTGTGGATTGACTTGCAGGGAGTGGAGATGGGAATGGATATATTATCTGCTGCATCCAACAATCTTCTGTTTGAGTTTTTAATACCTTGTCCCAGATAATAGATCTGAGAAAGGAGGCATTCCCTGAAGTCCATCTTGTTCCCTCAAGGCTGTCTCCCATGAACCTTTTTGAGTTACCTTGTTAATTCTAAAAACAGTCTGAAAAGGTTGTAATATGTTTAGATTTAAAAAATAAAATGTGGCACTCTATTATAACTTAAACTTGGTGTGTTTTTAGTATTGAGTATTTGTTAATTAAATCCTTTATTTTCTCTCTCTGCTTTAGCCCTCCCAAATCAAGTTCAGCTGTTTGCCGGTATCAAGAGTTGAATGTATGCTGAAGTTGCCCTCCCTGGATCTTGTGTTTTCTTCAAACCGAGGAGAACTGGAAACACTAGGCACAATATACACAGCAGAAAGTGTGCTAGTTGGTGGCACTGCTTCACAGAGTGGTTCAAAGAATTCAGTTAGTAAGTCTGGAGCACCAGGTAATGTACATATGAGTGATTACACTATATGCAGCTTGTAACAACAACAAGTCAAAAACTATAACCAAATTTAAGCTTTCACAAAGCTTATGTTTAAGATAGATTGCTTTCAGGGGGATGTAATTGGTTCGGGACTTGATCTGTTTAATAATGTTAACGGTATTATTTCACGTTTGAAAATGCTTTCATATAACACTAACCTTTGGAAAACAAATGATTTCAGGTTCATCCCCTGGACTAGGCAGCCCTCTGGGGAGAACGCGACACAGCAGTAGTCAGTCAGACCTGACCACCTCTAGTAGCAGTTCTTCAGGCCTGAGCTTTACTGCCTGCATGTCAGATTTCTCCCTTTACGTGTTTCATCCGTATGGAGCAGGAAAACAAAAATCTGCTGTTACTGTTCTAACTCCTGGATCAGGAGCCTTAGGTACAGAACAAATTTGTGTTTGTCTTAATGGCCATTTTCAAAGGCATGATTTTTGGGTGGAACATCTAAAAGGGTCCTTTGAGCCTAAATTTTCTCCTTTCTTTTTCTAGGTAATGTGGATGAGGAACCTACCTCAGTCACGGGCCGCAAGGATTCTTTGAGCATTAACCTTGAGTTTGTGAAAGTCAGCCTGTCGCGAATAAGGCGCTCAGGAGGTTCCTCCTTTTTTGAGAGTCAGTCTTCAAGCAAAGCTACAAGCAAGATAGATACTACACTGATAAACATATCTGGTAAATGCTTGTTTCAGTTTAATTTTTTTCCTGTCTTATTAGTCTGATGAGTGAGCTGCTGTTCCAGTGGTACACTTCACTCTCGACAGCTCTTGTGGATGTTATTTGGAAATCTGTTGTGTTGAGTAAAATTTTTCTTCTTTTAGAGTGAAGTGATGATTGACACGAAATGTTCAGTTGTATATTTGCAGTACCTCTTGGCAGATGCACCTTGTTATCTTCCTAACTCATTTAATGTAAGCAAATAGAGAGACATGAATAGAGAGACATGAATAGAGAGACATGTTTCTGACATAAAAGTGCAGTTTTTAATAACTCCTTTCCCTTACAACAGTGACTGTAGTGCTCAGAGGTAAAATGTTTGACTATGTTTGAGGGCTAAAGATAATTCCCTCAAACCTGTAAAGTGGATCTGGTTAACAAAACCTGTTACTACTGAGTGCTTACGGTTGTGTATTTGCTTTATCTTTGCCAGCTGTCTGTGATATAGGATCTGCCTCTTTTAAGTACGACATGCGGCGACTCAGTGAGATTCTGGCTTTCCCGAGGGCTTGGTACAGGAGAAGCATTGCTAGGAGGCTCTTCCTAGGTGATCAAACAATAAATCTGCCAGGTAAGATACTCCTTCTCACGGAAAACCTTTTGTGCAATGACTTACAGTAGGAATTGCATACTTTTTTAACTTAGGTGGATCACTGAGTTGTTTAAAGAGCTTATAATACTTAAAATATTGGAAATAATTGAGTTATGATAAGTTATTTAGTTATTTCAAAGCTTGATGCTTGACACTCTCCAAGGATTTCCCAGTAGGTGGTAGGATACTGCTGAAGAAAAGTGAAATAGTTTTGCTTCCTTTTCATATGCTGCTACTTTTTCCAGCAGCATCAGGTCCTGGGACACCAGATTCCATTGAAGGGGTGAGCCAGCACCTCTCTCCAGAGTCGTCACGGAAAGCGTATTGTAGGACATGGGAGCAACCCTGCCAGTCGGCCTCCTTTACACACATGGCACAGTCACCTAATGTTTTTAATGAGCATAATGCAAACAGCAGTATGTCACCTGGGACAGCATCCCACAGCTTAAAATCTCCATCTGTTACAAGATCCAGGAGTGTGTCTGACTCTTCAGTGCCTCAGAGAGGTTAGTAGAACATGGCTTTATTATTATTTAGAGTATTTCCAGCAGTTACATGAAAAATCAGTGTCTCTACTACTTCGTAAGAAGCAGAAATAAAATGTTCTTCAATCCTTGGAGTGCACAGCCAGTACCTTAGGAAATGGAATGTCTGGAATGTGTGATGCAAAATATAATTGATGAGAATACTTTCTGTAAACTGTTGGAATTCCTTTTACTGGGGCAGGAGTTACTTAGCTGAGTTCGGTTGAGTGCTAATTTTTAACCTAGGAAAAATATCTAAGAAAAGAAAGCACAGGCAATTAGCCTGTATTTAGAAAGCAAGTATATGAACACTTTTTTTAAAGAAAATATTTTTGGAGAAAGATTTTTGATGTGTGAATGGTTTGTTCATAAGCAGTACAATTTTACAGACTTGTAAGACTATAATTTTTGTGAAAGGAGTAAGGAAGAATATTCAAATTACATGAATATTCAAATACATGTAGTTCTTGTTTTGCATGCACTTTTAAAAGAGTTTAAGAATTAAAAATCTCCTGCATGACCAACTACAATATTTTGGTAGAAATAAGTGTGTAGATAGATTGCATTCCTATGAGCAGTAGTTATTTACTTGTCATTTCACACTACACCTTAAAAGGCCTGTCCTCTAGTATCTTTTAATGTATATACTCTGCCATTTTTCTCCTGTGCAATCTTTTAAATTTTTTATCTACTTGATTTTTTTTAGATACTCTCTCAAAAACATCAACTCCATTTAACAAGTCCAATAAAGCTGGAAGCCAGCAAGGAACACCATGGGAAACACTCGTTGTATTTGCCATGAACCTTAAGCAATTAAATGTCCAAATGAATATGAGCAATGTAATGGGCAATACTACGTAAGTATAAAACAAGATCAAATGTGTTTAAGTGGACTGTGTTGTTTTGGGGTAAGACTGTTGCTCCCCTCATTTACTAAAGACCTGCCATCGTGCAGCTTTATAACCCTGCCTTTTTCTGTTCTGAACCATGAAACCCCTCAGGGATACGGGTAGATACTTAATCTCGGTCACGTGTGCCTAATCCACATTATTACTACTCTGCAGTAAGTAATTTTCTAATGCTTGTCTGGTAGATGGAAAAAAATACTCATTTACATCTCTGTTCTAGGTGGACTACCAGTGGTTTGAAAAGCCAAGGCCGCCTGTCTGTGGGTAGTAGCAGAGATCGGGAAATTAGTATGTCTGTTGGCTTGGGAAGATCACAGCTGGACTCCAGAGGGGGAGTTGTTGGAGGTACCATAGATGTTAACACCTTGGAGATGGTGGGTAAGTTGGAAACTTGGTCAGTATTAGTATCTGCCCTGGACAACAAGCATGAGAAGCTTGCAGTATACATGCCATACTTTCCTTTGTGAACCTTGTAGAGCACAAATACTTAGGATTCTCAGTTGTTCCAGCTCAGTTCCAACTGCTAAGCACACTTCTGAATTGCAAGTTTCTTGATTTAGTCTCAGAATTGCTTTAAATTGCAGTAGCTAGCTGTGCCCACTCATGCTCCCCTCAGCTGACTGGATAGATGGCAACTGGAAATGTTGGATGGCATTTGAGCTCTTCCTAGAATTTCCCAAGTGCTTATGGCCTAGGAAATGCAAAAGGAGCTTTGGGAGGGATGGGCTCTTATAGTGCCTCACAGGGTAAGGATCTTCCAATGCATCTGAAAAAGAGTGTCTTCACAGTCCCTTTGCATCATGTGGGTGACCTTAAGAGTGAGATCTACTGGCAGAACCTCCTCGTTTTTAATGCTGTATTTCTGTATTGCTTTGGTTGTATTTCAGCTCATATTTCTGAACATCCAAACCAACAGCCCAATCATAAAATTCAAATCACTATGGGTTCTACTGAGGCACGTGTTGACTATATGGGATCCAGTATTTTAATGGGCATATTCAGTAATGCAGATCTTAAACTACAGGATGAATGGAAAATTAATCTGTATAATGCTTTGGATTCAAGCATCTCTGATAAAAGGTAAAACTGTTTGCTCTGTTTAGTTTTCAAATTCTGTCTGTATGGATTCTGTCCAGTGGCTCTAACAGAAAGCAAGGGCATGCTAGAAAGCAAAAGGTCTTTTTTATTATCACGTATAAGATACAATTTAACTGTGAATGTTCTTGTTGTTTTTAATATCTAGTGAGATATTTGTCCATGGGGACTTGAAATGGGATATTTTCCAAGTGATGATTTCAAGATCAACTACACCAGACCTGATAAAAATAGGAATGAAACTCCAGGAGTTCTTTACTCAGCAGTTTGATACAAGCAAACGAGCTCTGTCTACCTGGGGACCTGTTCCTTATCTTCCTCCAAAGACAATGGCCAACAATGTAGAGAGAAGCTCCCATGAGCAGTGTAAGTGGCACAAAAGTTGTCCCATAGTGTAATTTTCAAATAGCATTTTTCTAATTCTCATCTGAGCGACTTCATGGAATATTTTAAATAAAACAGTGGCCATCTTGTCTGTATCCTGTTTTTTCCTAACTTTCTTTTCTCTTTTGCAACTGCATGTCTTTCTAGTGTTGGATGCAGCTCATCATCGCCATTGGCCAGGAGTTTTGAAGGTGGTCTCTGGGTGCCATATATCCTTATTTCAGAAACCACTGCCAGAAGATGGAATGCAGTTTGGAGGATCCATGAGCTTGCATGGAAACCATATGACACTGGCTTGTTTTCATGGACCTAATTTCCGTTCAAAATCTTGGGCCTTATTTCACCTTGAAGAACCCAACATTGCATTTTGGACAGAAGCACAGAAATTTTGGGAAGATGGTAATTCAAAGCATGTCTTCTCTCTACATTTTCTTCCCTTAATAAATTTAAAGATTTTATTAATGTATATGAGGAAATTGGAGAGAAACTTAGAAGTCTGAATCCAGATGATTTTTCCAAAATTTACTGCTTATGTAAAATAATTGTTCCCTCCAATGTATTTTTACCACCACTTGCTTGATATGTGGAATAAAGAGAAGTCTGAGGATGCATAGTTCCTTGGCATGTACCTGAAAGGGACTGCCTGCCTGGGTAACTACACAGTTGTGTTTATGCAGTCTTGGCTTCTAAGTGTTGAGTCTTGCAAGTCTTCTATCACTTGCATTTGCTGTAATATTGAGAAATCTTTACTGGCTGTACCTACCGTGAGGATTTAAATTTGGCTGTTTGCAAGCTTTAGGCCAGTTTTTAGTGCCACTTGCTTGATAGCTATTCATATTATTGACATTTTTTTCTCCAAACATCGTGTGCCTTCAATGCAGGTTCCAGTGACCATTCTACGTACGTCGTGCAAACCCTGGACTTCCATTTGGGCCACAACACGATGGTCACGAAGCCGTGCGGAGCCCTTGAGAGCCCCATGGCAACGATCACCAAGATCACCCGGCGCCGGCACGAGAACCCCCCGCACGGCGTGGCCAGCGTGAAGGAGTGGTTCAATTACGTTACAGCAACAAGGAACGAAGGTGGGATTTGTGTGCAGCTGAACTCCTCTCTATAGGAGAATCACAAGATGTGGCATATAGGCAGAGCTGTGTAGTTTGTAGTCCAAAGGAAAAAAAAATCAAGTTGTTGATAGACTAATATTTATTGCTTTTGAAAGACACAACAGGATGTAGTGGTTGGTGTTCACAAGTAGAGGCACTATCTGTTAAATGTTCTTGCCCCGCCCTGTTTCACTACATCCAGAGTGTTTAAGAATTAAGCAACCTAATTATTTGATTGTTTGACCTGTTGTGGTCATATTGTAGGGAGCAGGATAGGGCATAGCATCTTTTAATAATCATACACGAGCAATTTTACGATTAAATAAGAACTTTGTCTTGCCATAATTTTAGAAGCTGAAAACTAATTCAAATGATGTTGCATGTGTGTTACGGTCAAAATCACATGACAAAACTGGATTCATGGTTAGCTGTGATTTTGATAGCAGTATCACACCTGTGAATTTAGGTTCTGTATCTAGATTAAATCTAAATACAGACTGGCCAAATAAAATTGGGACTGTAAGCTTCCAAAAAAAGAAAAAAAAGGATACTTTCACAAGTGCTTAGATGGTAGGGTATCAAGACCTGTTCCCCCACCCCACTTGTTGAGTGCAGATTCTCACTCAAGTGTATTTTGGTAGATGATATTGCCACTGTGAAACTATATTTATTGAAAAACCTGTCACCGTCCATGCTGACAGGACTTTATTAAAAAGGATTGCTGAAATGAGGATTGTCTTATTGCCCTTGTAGAATTAAACCTGCTTCGAAATGTTGATGCTAATAACCCAGAGAGCAGCACAACGGTGAAAAGCTCAAGCTTGTTAAGTGGCTTCAGAGGAGGCTCCAGTTACAACCATGAAACTGAAACTATCTTTGCACTGCCAAGGATGCAGCTGGATTTTAAGTCTATTCATGTTCAAGAGCCACAGGAACCTTCATTACAAGGTGCAGTAAATATCATCTGACTTTCTTCAAAGCTGTTTTTCCAAATCGGAAGTTAAATACAAAGATATTTCACTGCAGATCTGCAAGAAAGAACACCATTTTGAAATAAAATGCAGAGGGAGTTCTGATGAGAAAGAGAATATCTAGTCCAGACACTGGTCACTGTAGAACAGCCTAAGAGAAATGAATGCAAATGTTTCAGCTATTTCTTTTCCTAACTTTTAATAAAATGTTAGAGGACTATTTTGGAGAGAGGAGGAGGGGGAAAAAAAAAAAAGGAACAAAATTTTCAAGTTCCTTTATAAAGTAAAATAAATTAATCTGGGGAAAACCAGTGAGAAGAATGTTGAGGATGCTAAACACCATTTTTAATTGTGGTCCTTCCTGTCAACAAGTATATCAATACTGTTTTTATTTGACTGTAGATACAGCTGCTAAACCAAAGGTGGAGTGCAGTGTGGTAACTGAATTCACAGACCACATTTGTGTGACCATGGATGCAGAACTGATTATGTTCTTGCATGACTTGGTGTCCGCTTATCTAAAAGAAAAAGAAAAAGGTAAGTTACTGTATGAGGACCAATTTGTGAATGTCATACTACTTCAACATTATTTTATAAGTATACAAGTATATACCATGATTTTTTTCAAATGTTTTAATTGTAAAGAAAAAAAGAAGTATTTTTTTGCCTATTGAAGTCAGTACAAGTAGGATCAAACATTTGGACCTAGTAGTATAAAACGATAGTTCTCTTTCAACCACTGATGAGTGAAATTGAATTGCATGTTAACAAAAAACAAACACAATGTTTTTCCTGGTTGTTTTGGACTGAAAGACAAGAAACGACAGGTATTTTTGCCCTTCATAAAAATACAGCACTGTTCAGGAAAAACTTGGTCTGACTTGAAGTCTGCTGGTACAGAACTGGAAACAGAGCAGTTGCACCCTGACTTGTAAGCTGAGAAGTGCTGCTGTGTTCAGGGCGCTACGATGCTCCACTTGCTATCTAGGTGTAGGAGGTTCTTCACTATCCAGTGAGTGACCTCCAGTGCAGCCCCCACATGCAGTGTGCCTCCAAGGGCACACATATCTCTGGATTTGTGTTCCTTATCCACTCCTGATGATCTTCTGTAGGAGATCAAAGCCGGTTACAAGAACTGACTCAATATGAGTTTATCACCTTGCCCGTTCATTGCAGACTCCAGCCCACTTTTATGCAGTAAGCCCACGCCGCTGATCTGTCATCAGTCCAATGAGGATTTGACATGTTCTCTTCTTATCCCTATCTTGCCAGTGTCTCTAGGGCTGGCATCCAGTCCTTTGTAAGTTTACCTATTAGGTCCCCGATACAATACCTTTTCTGCCTAAAGGCAAGTGTGTCCAACCAGCTTCATGGTCACGCAGCAGCCGCACAGCTGCCTTTGTTTTTGGTCCGCTGATGGAACAAGTGCACTGTCGGCCTTGAAGTTAGTTATCTACTAACAAGGCACCTGCCTGCTAATAGACGCTGTCCGGCCGTCCTTGCAGTGGGCCCCTACGATCTTCTGCTAGTTACTTGAAGTGATAATCTTGCTCCTATTTTGCCATCTGGAGTTTTATTTAACTTTTTGTTGGATGATGTATGCCTTGGGAAAAAGTTCAATCTTTGTCTTATTTTCGCCACAATGAATACTGTTTATCTAAAAAAAAAAATTCTCTTAGGACTTGCTTATAGAAAGTGATACACATTTCATTTAAAAGAAGGACCTCCAATTATTTATGATTTGGGCTGATGAAAGAAGAGAGAACTTGACATTTTAGTGTTATCTTTTTAAAATTTCTGCCCATTTTGCAGCTATTTTTCCTCCTCGCATTCTGGCTGCTCGTCCAGGACAGAAGAACTCAGTTGGTGTCCTTGATGACAGCTCCACTGACGGAGAAGCAGAGGAAAGCATTACTTACACTACAGTCGACTGGAGAGAGTTCATGTGCAATACTTGGCATTTAGAGCC
>JAVCKT010032002.1:0-19986 GCA_032273925.1 Rhynchotus rufescens | reverse complement strand
GTTAGTAATCTTCATGATCTTAGTTACCTTTTCTCTTGATTTAACCTAGTTATCTGTTGTACTATTACAAGCAGTTAGGGCTAAACAATAAATGGACCTTAATGGCAGACTATATCTTCATAGGATCATGTCAAAGTTCAGGGTAGTCTTGGAGCTGTTTCCGTATTTGTTCGGTGCATACACTGAAGGGTAAAGTCTGCAAGGACAGGGAGAGGGTGGTGACACAGGCATCTATCGCAAAGTAAATGCAGTTACAGACTTACATAATTTGCCAGTAATTAAGTATACTTGATTACATCATCTTAGGTATGATATGAGATAATATTTTTCAGTGAAAGAAAAACTGTATGTTTTTCTTTGCATTTGCTATGGTTTTACTAGATACACTTTGATATAACAATTAGTGACTTCGGGAGCAGAGTCTCCTTTTCTGCTTAAGAAATTCATAACTGTAGCATTATTTGACAATGAGCTGATCTTTTAAAGTAAATGATTTTTGTTTTTAAAATGGCATTTTTAGTTAATAAAATGCCCAGATACACCAATCTTGACAACTTGACGTATGTATTTTGTCATAATTTCCTTGACTGAGGTCACAATTTAAGAACTAATTTTTTCTGACAATTGTGTCACTTTGAACTGTTTACTTATTATTATTCTTAGCATGAGTAGTACTTCTATATATTTCTGAGATTGATAGTGAATGTCAGTGTTTGGAGTTCGTAGATGAAAAGTGCCTTTTGCTGAAGTTTATCTCAAATAAAATGCAAACATTTGCAACAACCTCCAATTCAGATGAGAGGGAGCCCTCTTGTGGTTCCATTTGCAGTTTCTTGAGAAAAGCAGATACTGGCATAATAAAGCAAAGAGCTCTGTGTCAGAGGAAAGTAGCAAAATTCCTGTTTCAAATATAGTACTATTAAGTATGCTATGGAAGAATTTCCAAAATTCTCCTTCTTAAATAAGTTCAACCTAATTCTAATACCATGCAGGCTTATTCTGTAGTAATATGCCTTCATGGGGTTTGCATTCAAGGGCAAACATGTTAAAGTATCATGTGCTTTCAAAAAACAGATATTTGAATGTCTATACCTACTGATCATGCTGGTTTTCAAAACAAGTCAGGTGTTATTTGACTTGAGAGAAATAAAAACATTCTATTAAACATTGACAAAAAGTTTAGCATGACATATAGATGCTTGTTAAGGGTCTGTAAGTATTTTATTTTGAATATTTTGGAAAACTTCAATTTACTTCTGGGTTGATCTTTTTTCTCTCAGCTTCTAGTTTTGCTGCTCTGTTAGATTGTTTCCCAGGGTTTTAAATTAACTGGGTAGTGGAAAGTGGTAGCTAGTGAACATAATTCTCACCTTGCACTTGTATAGAGAGTAGGATATGAGAAATGATATTCACTGTATGGATAAAATGTTTATTATGAAATATGTGGAATTAAATCTTTATTACTTTTGTAATGTGATTAAGTAACTATATGCAAACAATATTCCCTTTCACAAAATGGTTGATTTTTGGAAGGGGTTTTTGGAGATCTAGTCCAACACATCTATGTTTTTACCTTAGTAATATAAGCTTACTGTTTGATAAAATATCTGTATTTTTCCAGCATATTGTGTTGAAAGGGTGGCATAGTTTATGGAGCCCAGTCACATATTGACCCATTTAAGATGTGTTGTTGTTTCCTTCTGTGGCTCTGGGATTGCCCCACCTGGCAATTGCCGCTGTGTTTAGTTGCTTATTGCCTGTCTCCAAAGAGCACCTCTGTAGTTTTCATGTTCTGGGAACAATACCCCTTAGCACGAAAACACTGCTATTGTAGTGTTATGCTTTTGTTGCTTGTGGATTTATATGACCAAGACCAAAGGTACCAAGTTTTATTTCTTCTCCTTTTATGAGAAGGAATAAGGGTAAACACCCGATAGAGCAACAACTGTCCAAGGTAGCAGGGGGCTGAGCCTGCAGTTGCGTGGCACTGAGGTCACCATCAGAAGGCTGTGAGCATCTGCCCGCGTGCTGCTTGCCTTTGGCTGTTTGCTTAAGTTACTGCCACCTCCTGGGCTCTGCCAGTACATTGTTGAAGGGAATTACTTGTAGCTGACAGTGGAAGCCCTGCTTCTTGAAAGTGCCATGGTTCTTGTTTTTGAATCCTGTCCACTTAAAGCAAGTGGAAAAGGGGGGACCTGATACCTCTTTGTCACATGCAGGGGGTTGTGGAGACTTCCAGAAGCCTAAGTTACATCAGTGGTTTAGTGTGTGTGTGTGTGTGTGTGTGTGTGTGTGTGTGTGTTTTTCTTCCCTTTATAAAGCTGGCAGGACTATTTAGGGGCACCTGTACCTCATTTACATGGGCAGTTATCTGAATAAGGAGTCAGTCTTTTGCCTAGAAATGTCCTCTGTAGAGGGCTCTTTCTGTCTGCTAACAGTAAAAGATGCCCTGGGAAACCAAACTTCTACTTGACCACCTACCCTTCTCCAGCAATCTCCCCTAAAACACCTCATTGCGTATTTTAATTCAGAGTATTTTGAAGCTTATTCTGATTAATATAACAAATTAAAGCTCTCAGTTCCTTCTTTTTCAGATTTTCAATGCTGAAATATTTAAATGCCAGTATACCTTAACTATTTCCAAGGGTTTCATTCATTCTTCCCATGGGGTTGATAGTCCCTCTTGTGATTTTAAGTGCACAGCACAAAATGTCATAAACTGCATAGTTTCTGAAAAAAGTTAGCTTTATTTTTGAATAAAATATCTAGTTACATGACTGACACCATAAACTGCACATATTTTAACATTTCTTCTGCAGAGAATGTCAGTTTAAGTGTGATATTACACTGTAATACAAGAAAAAAATCAAATCCATGCACAACACAATTTTACTAAAAAGTACTCTGAGATGAAATTGCCATCATATGTTGTCTAGAAGGAATTTGCAGGAGAATATGTTTAAAAATCACAGACAAGTCATCGGTACACTATCATGTGATTAGCTCTTGCTGCAGCCTTTAAACTGGGCTCACTAGCACACAAGCTACTGTACATTATGTTAAAACTTTGTCAAAAGCTTATGGCACAATTTCTTTTTATACAGTCCACAATTACACATTCATGGAACATCAGTAGTTTAGTCCATTTCGTCCATTAATATCACTCTCATACAGTAAGATACAAACAGAAGAAATGTTTCTTGCATATTTCACAAGGATGAAAGTGAAGAAGTGCAGTAATGTTCAAGAATGTCAAGAATACAGGATGAGCCAACATCTTTTTCTGGCGTTCAACCCACTGTGCTAGCAATCTAACCTGCTTCCACAAGCCTTCTGAACTGATAATATTTCTGTAACTACTGTAGGTGACGTGTGTTGCCTGAAGGCAACTTTTCCACAACCACTGCAAAAGAGAATGCCCATTTTATTATTAACAAGTAGTTGAATTTGTCTTTTAGTTTTTTTTTCTTGATCTCAAAAGAAAGCCAAGATGATCTGCTTGGAGTAACCGTATGTTTGTATAGTAAGGTGTGGATCAAATTAGTTGACTACCTTACAGGGATTCTATAGGAATTACTGGCTCGCTTGGCAGTTTCACAGTTTAAGGCCAAATTCTGCTCTGTTGGATTGAATTCAGTTCCCTAATAACTCAGGTGAGCAGAAGTGTGCAGAAGTTGCACCTAAGTATATATATCACCTTTTACAACCACCCACCTCAATTTGGGCTGGGTACTGTAAAAATAAATGCATTTCCATCTAATATAAAATTATTGCTTAAAAAAGAATACATTTTGATTTCTTAAATATTAAGGAAGACTTGATCTTTCCCTATTCTTATAAATATAAAGTGTCTACACAGTTTATCTTCACTCTATTTTTATCTACATTACCAACCTACAGTTCTGTAATTGGTTATAGTGCAAAGTGGAAGCATTTCCTTATTCCTCAAATGTAAAGTGCACATCTGAATCACCTAAACATAAGTCTTTCTAGTGATTAAACAAATCCTATTTCACACTTCAGAAAGGATTACTTATAAATAAACCTATAAAAAAAAGTTAGTAAAGATAATTCAAAGAATATATTCTAAGAAATGTATGTTACTGTACTAAAAATGTGAAATTCAACATTACTCCTGCATTCCAGTAGCCTGCTTTAGTAGTAGTGAGTTTCTTCAATCAAAATTCTTTTAACACAAAGTGGGGTCAGCAAAGAGTTACTTTTAACTTTATTTCAACATTAAGTTAATTCTAGATAGTGAAACAATTCTCCACTTCCTCCGTGTCTCACTCAAGTCTTTTCTAGTTCATTAATGTTGTAGGGAGAGAAGGCCAATTCTGACTTGGCAAGGTAACTTCTTGGTATTTGGAGATTTTTTTTTTTTTTTTTAAATGTATATTATGTTGACTTTAGGAGTTTGATACCCTGGTTTCTAGAGGATGTCTGTGGTAGCTAAGTGTAACTGGTGTACCTATGAAGCACCTTTCTCATCCTGTCTGCACCTGAAAAGTCCTGGCCTTGTACAGGGTGATGTGGTTTGGAGTGTGCACCTGTCCTCAATGGAGGAAGAGCAGCTGTGTGCAGGGCTCCAAGCACTGCTCAGCATCCTTCCTCTCTCTGGCCCTGGCTCTTCCACCTCACCCTGCGTCCCACTCGTTTTCCCATGCGGAAAGCAGGAGGTGTGGAAAGGAAGTCATTGCTGCACCTTCCCTGCCACAAGCTACTGCCCTGAGGGGAGCACACTCGGCCACGTCTCTCTTGGGTAAAGCAGTGGCTGTTCCCATGTCTGCTGATCCTGCCTGTGCCATGGATGCTGGGCTGGCACGAAAGCCTCAAGCTTCTGGCTTTCTCCTTGGTGGCAACCAGAAATCTGGCACCATTTGGTACTGTTGGGGAAATCTCCCAGATCCTAGAGCCCTTGCCTCTGGTCTCGCATGGCTCTTCAGATGTCACTATTTTTATTCTTTGAAGCTAAAGGGCTGCTCTATGGCAGCCATGAAAACAAGACCTCACTAGCATAGATCTAGTCACTGAGGGCCAGGCTGGGATGGCTGCTGGCCTTTCCCACAGGGTTTGTGTGTGGAAGAAGTTTCCATCCAGTGTAGCTTTGAGGGCCTGTGCTGGAGCAGCAAGGCCAGGCCAGCCGAGGCCACTGCAGCCTAGTGAGCGGCGTGGCGTCTCCGATGGTGTCAGTCCTGCCTGTGCAGCACTGTGGTGGAGGTGCCACGGTGACGGATGCTGCAGAGTACCCCCGTTTGACACTTCCCGCTCCCATTCCCTGCTGCTTCGTTTCACAGCTATAGAAGCATCTGCTTCCACACGAACCTTCCTAGCTGCTGACAGGAGCTGTTGGTCCCGGCTTTGTGCAGAGGGCAGAAAGGCCTTTGGGTGTCTGGGGGCCTTTTCCACAATCGGCTAGTGGACAGCTGGTATTGGGGCCTGGAGGTCTTCTGCATCTTAACTGTCATCTGTCTTTGACATGTGACTTTGTATAAAGTTGCATGGAACTATAAAGGCTTCTGTTAAAATGGTAAATATTATGGTTACAGTAAAAGATAAATAGGAGGTCAAGGGTTCTTTCATTCCATGGCATCAGAATAAAAAAAACCTACCTGTAGGGCAGCACAGTGCCATGCCAAATGCTCCGGACATTGGAAAGTATCGTCATGGAGCTATTTTTGTTTTTTTCTCCCTCACTGGAGATGTTTTTATTCTTAATAGAATTACTTAATACATACAAAAATGCTCTAACTGTAGAGTTTTCATAATCTTTTAAATATATTTGTTAATCAAAATCTCCTGTTAGAGGACTGAATATTATATTTTCAGTGTAGAAGTAGGATGTGCTTACTCTCCCTGTGTGATGGTCTATAGGTAACAATTCACTAGGAATATTAGAATTTTATGCTTTTTGGGTGTGTGTATATATGACATACTATAGTTTTTACTCCAGATTGCCATACCATATTCTCCTTCATGAAGATAGTTTCATATAAGTATGAAGAATGTTGTCCTTGTTCAATGATTCTAGTTCCTCCTGACTCCCTATTACATTTGCTAGCCCAGTAATCCAGGTTCTCTCATCACTTTCAGGACTTCCATCTCACTTCATCTGAGTACATAGATGAACTCATTTAAGTTGTAAGGAATGAAATTAGGGATAATTGTTTAATTGCTTTTACTTGGGTTTGTTAATGTTTTCCAAATAAGGTAATATTTGACTATTGAATGATGGGGAAAGAGGCAGTGTGAACCAGGCCGTCAAGTGAAGTGTTATAGAATAATGCATAATTATGTATCTGCCCAGAATTATTTTTGTGATGATCCCTTCAATGAAGAATTCCTTGCTGAGGGAAACCAGCTATTCTAAATAGCTGAGGGATAGAGGATAAGCTTGAAAGTTCACATGGTGTTTTATGGACTCCAAATAGTCCTTTAATTTAATACTTTTAATTTTAGTGAGTTAATAGCAAGTTAACAACCTTTTTTATAAAATATGGTTCATGACGAATTGGAAGGAGATAAATGTAACCAAGTTAAAATGTTAGGCATTAATTTGTAATACCCGCTCACACAAATAAGCACATGCATCCTGTAGTAATAAGGATTTTTTAGGAATGTATGTATAAAGAATCAATTAAAAACTGTACAATATGAGCAAACAATTGCTTAAAATGCATTTCACTTGGTAAATGAAGTAAAGCGGTAAAATAATACTGCTTTAAAGCAAGGAAGGATCATACATCTTTCTGAGAATTCAACAAAATCAGAGAACTGCTATTTTAAGAACTCTCTAACTAATCCTTGGAGGAAAACAACCATCCCAACCAAACCCAAGGTTGCTGTGTTAAAATCCTCAGTGCGGGGTAATGTTGCTTCTGTTGCTTCATATGAAACATGCCTTTGGTAGTGCACCAGATGTTTGCCTCCAGCTGTATTTTGCTTTTATATACACATTCTGAGCAATAACAAATCAAAAATTTAAAACATGGTCAAAATAAAAATATTTAGCAGTGAGAAACAGCCTGAGCTGCTGGACTCAAAAGTATCAAGTATTTTTTAAATGTCAGATTTCCATATCTTGGCATGTTTCTCTTTCAATCAAATGGAGTAGCAGGAATGTTTGTAGACTATGCAATAAATATGATCAACTGTGTTATAATTCAAAATTACCACTTATGCCATTATAAATGGGGGAAAAAAATCTCAACTGTTTTAGTAGACATTTCCCTATTTATTACTCTGAAGTACAGTTAAAATAAATCACTTAATTTTTTTTAGCAGTAAGTCATGTCAAACTTCAAAGAATGAGAACTCCATAAACTTGTATTTTAAATCTTGACTTATGTAACATATAGGAGATGTATATAAGTACAGTTATTCTTGCCCACCCAATATTTCAGCAGAGAGGCTGTTTTTAGCTTTGTGACTGAATTAAAAATGGAGCGTTGCAAAATTTTAATGCAGTTTGTCCATCTCCAGAGCTGTAAGAATTCTTAACAATTGCGGGGAGGGGAAAGATTTAAGAGCTTTTAAGTTTAAATTTATCAAAGTGTAACTCTAGGTCATTAAAAAGAAGAGGAAAAAAAAACCTTATTTTCAGGAAGCAGTACATGATAAATTTTAACATACTTTCCAAGTGATATTCAGACTATTTGGCAGCAGTACCTTGTACTGTCTCTGAGTTTATATCAACACACATTTTCCAGTGGAACCATAATATGGAGGACTTTGAAAGCAAAATATAACTTAAATGCACCATATGTGCTCATTGCCAAACCGTATATATTGTTTGTAAGACAAGAAAAAGTCCTTAAATTCTAAAATGCAAATCAAATTTGTCATTATCTTGTAAAACTGAAATAAGTGTTACAAATGCTAAATATTTTCTAATACTATAGGATTTATCTAGGGTATTCAGGACCCATTGTATAATTAAAAATACACCAGAATTAAAAAAAACTTTAAGGAATATTTTTAAGTACTGTACAGTTATAACACTATGTCACATTATGTATAAACACTTGGCAGTAAAGCTTCAGTAGAGAGTGATTTACTGTGGAAAAAGTTGTTGCTGCTGAGTTTGATGTAGAAACTGCAATAGCAGATGTATCTTCTCTGGGTGTCATTCTTCCATTCCACTGTGTCTTGGGAAAGCAAGTCATACAGGATCCTTCTTTTATCCCCTGAATGTCTGTACTTCTTCTGGTGATTCCTGGGCATATTTCTAACGGAAAGCCCTCCTGGTGAACCTGCCAGCCAGAACTGTATGTGCTAAAAGCTTTAATCTTGTTATTGGTGAATGTCCTCATGCCTAATGATTTTGTAAATTACCCAATAAAAAATGTTGAAGATGAGAAAGGCTAATGGGAAACAAGCTCTGGAAATTGTGTCTATTTTCTTGGCCCGGTCAATAAATACCTTTCGCATCTCATCGGGGGTTTTTGGTGCAGCTTGAACAGGGTTAGGGTTGTTTGGCCCCATCTGTGTCACTCCGTCTTTTGCTTGCAGGCATGGCCCTACTCCGTATGCTGTAAAACTAAATCGACTTTCTCTTACATCATCATCCTGTGGCAAAAAAAGAAAGGGAAGATTTTAATAGAAATCTTATTGGCTGCTATGTACCAAGTACTGCATGTCAGGGGCATCTTGGGTCTGCAGTCTAACATGTTGAAATCTGGCCCTATCAATGTCTCTGCCCAAGCTACTGCAACCACTTCAACAAGCTTCAATGGCTTTATCTACTTGTTTATAGAATCTGTAATCTATTTAGAGATAAAAAGAAATCTTTGCAATGTGGTAGCAGTTAGGAATGCAATTATGGATGGGTTTTGATTTCCCCCATTTACAGCTGATGCCTGTGATCTTCAACAGGGCAAAACAGGAGTCCTGTGGACAACAGCTGTTAACTCGTTAGTAGACAAAGTGGTTTCCTGGCCCTGAGACATAAACCTTCATGCTAATAGTAACGATGGTCACATTTAGTAAACAGGCAGTGATCAGAAAGGCAGAATTCTCACTAATATACTTAATCAGTTTTATGCCTTATTGCTACTCTTCCCAGTGCATGCCTTAAAGGAAAGAATATTTAGAGTATCAGTTTAGGATAAAGTGAATGAAAGCTAAGGGCCAGATTTTTTTCCTTGTTCCTCTGGTCTAGGTAAAAAATGGTAATGATGCTCTGAATTCAGGAAGCTCTAAAAAAAAAAAAAAAAAAAAAAAAAAAAAAAAAAAAAAAAAAAAAAATCTGGTTTTAAAACATACTGCAGAGAAACAAAAATAGTTGGAAGACGTACATATTCTCGAAGGATTTCAAGAATGTAGTTTGTACAAGAAGAGGGATTTTTATACTTCTCTCTGCCTGGTTAGAGGTATTTTTAAGTAGTGACAGAGATAGAAATGCACATGTAGAAATAATATGTACACTGAGAAGTCAGACCCCGATTAGATTTGAATATAGTCTAGGATATTCCTGCGTTATATATGCTACCCAAACATAGTGCTATGATTTTGATGGCATTCACGTTTTATTAGCTGATTTTAAAATCAAAATTTCCTTTTCTTTCATGTCTAACTTAATGCAGTTTATTTGTATTTTAGGCTTTTAAAGTATTATATATGCTATTTCTTAACTATTTGCGAAAATTTTCATATAAATGAGAAATTTGAAAGTAAGCATGAATCAATTCTAATTTTATGAAATACTTCTATTTTAAAGTTCTTCCTAGAGTGAATTAAAATCAAAGATTTTTTTTAATTAGTAGGGACTGTTTAAATATTAACTTCCAAATTCTTTATTTTGAAAATACTAGTGATGTTCAGAAAATCTGAAAGTTTTCTGAAATGGATGGTTAATTTTAAGTGATAATTCCTAGGGAAAAAGAGCATTGTTAATGTCTTCTTTTTAATTCAAGAACTGAATATCAATTGAATTGGCTGTCTACAAGAAAATGCAGCCAAGTTTGTATTTGAAGTTAACAAATTGGCAAACAGCAGAGCATTCTGCAGTGTGGTAGTTGTCACCCAACCAACATAATTTTTTAAATATGTAAGTTGAATAAACTTCTAGACTGAGTTCATTGAAAGCACTATACTTCAATCCTACATTAGAATAATTGTATCAAATTGAAAGTAATGGAAAATTAACATGAAAGCAAAAGCGGAAGAAAAAGTACTGACTTAAATGTGGAGATGAATAACAGAAATACAAAATGATAGCATGTTTTTTGATGACGTGATAAAACAAAGGACTAATTACTACAGTACTCTGCTGTCATTTTAAAAAAAAAAAAAAGGGAAATAATACCTTTAGAAAGTTTCTAGTAGTTTCTAGTTAATAGAAGTTACACATCCATAGGCTATGATGATTATTCAGTGTTTAAACTCCTTGATATGGGCCAAGACCTGTGAACTGTGCTTTATGTGTTGTCATGTTTCTGCAGGTGGTGGTAGTGCTGGTAGCGTGACTGGAGCAGAACCGCTGTGTGCTAAGCGGCCTGCGCAAGAGCTCTTGGTTGGAGGAGCTTTCAGGGTGAGACACCACAGTGCTGTGGCTTTACTGGCCCTGTGCAGGGCTTGTCTCACTTGAGCAGACCCACGGTGTGATGTTCAGGCCCAACTCTGCCTGCCCAAGCAGGATAACTTCGGATGGGACTTGCAGCCCTCCTCACTCTAGTTTGGGAGGGAGCTGCTTGGGAATCTGGAGCTTGTGAGGCAGCGATGGGAGTGTTCTTCCCAGTGTCTGACTTTTCTGCCCTGTGTCTGCGGGATACCATGCTGGATGCCCAGGCAGGATGGTTGGCATCTGCCAAGTCCAGCCTGAGTGGCAAAGCCGAGACAGGCTCTGCCAAGAGGGGGGCAGCCTGGTGGGTACTGCCCTTGCGGGTACCTGGTGGGTACTTGCGGCTGAGCGCGTCCACGAGGTGATTCTGCAAGTGTTCCAGCAGACCAGCAAGGCAGAAAAATCATCGACTGGGCCTCAGCTTTATATTGCGCAGCTACTAGTGCTGATGAAATTAAATTCTGAGTGCGTGTTCAAAGCTGTTTATAAAGCGAGAGTGATACCTCATTTATTTGTCTGAGATGACCTGGCTAGAGTCCTGCTTTCTGGCTAGAAATGTGTCTCAAAATACAGCTGCCTGAAATCACAGCTGTTTAGATTAGCTAATGGAAGGATCCTGTATTTCCTGAGACTGGGTCTGCACAGCTGGATGTCTTCCTCAGAAAAAGTTATTGCGTTTAGGGTGAAATTTTTCTTTTTCTTAATTTTTCTTTTCTTCTGAATACATCTTTAGTGTATCCTCACTAAGGAAAAGCAAATGAATGACATCATATCTATAACTGATAAAGATTTTAGTGAAGATTTTTATGAATGTGGTTTTCATACATGCTGTGTAGCAGCTAACAGTGAGTATTAATTCTTTTGTAGATATAATAAAGTTTATTAATAATTTAACAAATTTCATTTAGAGAATTAGAACTTTTTGGTAGCTTGAAGGAAATAATTTCACCTAGTTTATTTTTCATGTCAAGATATACCATAAAATATTAAGCCAAAAAAGAGAGATTTCAATTTCTGTGGGCTTGTGAATATGCTGTTTTCTACATGTGTGCTAAACGTACACTTAATTTATCTACAGAAATAATATGTATAATTGCTAAAAATATCTTTTGTAGTCTTTTGACTGTAGGTTATTGAAAATGTAATTGGAGTCTTAGCATTAGCTGTTTAAATGCTAATTTTGAAGAAAAGCGTTATTGAATCGTCTTGTGCTACAAATAATTTTAAATATTTATCCGATACCAGTTGATTTCTCCTCAAAATGATTCAGTGTTCCTTTGAGGTTGCACATGGTATAATTTTAATTTTACGTTTTAATGTAATTTTTAAAAAATGAATAGGGATTAAAAAATTAAGGAGGTTTCCTTTATTAACATTTCACGTCATCACATACAAGTAGTAATGAAGGTTTATGGAGTCCACACGGGAAAACATTAGTTCAGACAAAAGGACAGGGCCTCTGTTAATGACTGGGTATCACATTATGACAATGGGACATCTTCTACGTAATTTACCCTTAAATTTGTACTGTAGATTTGAGGCAAAGTCCCGTCTATACGTCCTGCACATCTCAAGCCATTGCTATGCTGCAATGATGCATTCATTTCATTTCCATCAAGATCTCCCTCAAAATACTTTCATCAAAACGGATGGGTTGACCAAAAAGAAAACAAAAGAAAAGACGTGTGATTACCATTAAATCAATCTAGTTTGCATGTCTATTTTCCTCACTAAAGATGCTTTGATCTTTAGATTTTTGAAAATAGAATTCTAAGATTGACTATTCCTGAAAAGTAAACATGTTACTCTAATGGGTAATGTAGAATCAAAGTGTTTTTTGGTATATGTGTACAATTAATGTTTCTGTTATACAAAGGCAATGCATCCAAGAAAAACGATGTCCATAAATGTCTATATATTTCAGTATCTCTGTATGACTTCTACAATTTTTCTTTTCCAAGAGCCTGAGAATGTAACTTTATATGTATAATTAATATTTATTCATGCTGAAAAAATATTTCTGGCATCTGAGCAAGACAGTGCTTGTGAAGCTGATGAGGTCTTTGGCCACATTTCTTTCCCAAATATAGCAAAGATTTATGGATTATATAATGAATGACTACAAATATAGTTGCATTATTAAACTCTAGTATTAAAATGGAATTTAAAAATTTGGACAAATATTCTGGGGAAAAAAAACAGGATATTAGTCAAAAGATGCAAAAATGAGGTACTAAAGTGGGAATAAGTGATTTCCCAAACAGGAGATGAAAAGAAACTGGTTCCACAGTAGTTCTGGAAAAGGACCTGGGAATTAAGGAAGATTACAAGCTTGATATGGGTGAACACTATGCTGTTTAAAAAATCAAACATCCCATGGATTTAGGTAAACATGTTTTGCTTGTATGATATGTAATACCTCTGCTGCTCTCAGGTATTACTAGGTAGGCTTCATACTGGAAGCTTCACAATTCTGGGGAAGCTATATGGACTTATCAGGAGGCTTCCCAGGGTAGAAGAGTAAAGAATGAGCATGTGGGAATCATGCCCTGAAAGAAATACTGAACAAATCAGAAATACTGGTTTGAAGAAGAGAAAATGGAAGAGAAATATGTAAAAGGTGGTTACAGAAGGAATGGGAGTTGTCTGTTCTATGTGTCCATTTTAGATTGGCCACAAGGGGCCAAAAAATACATGAGTAAAAAACCTTCTGATTGTGAGAGTAATAAACCAGTGGAAGAGATTGCAGGAGAGGTTCTGGAATTTTTGTGGCCAGGGTGAATTAGGTATAATTGATGCTGATTTAGGGCAGGAACATGGATTTGGTGACTTCAAGGGCCCTTAGCACTGAAGTTCAACTATTTGACTGTTGAAATAGTTGGTATAGGTGAAATATCTCCTGCAACAAGTATGCCTTTTTAGTTGCAGGAAAAAATAGACTATGGGAATTCTTCAGCTGCCCGGTTGCAGCAAAAATATGTCATAACAATATACATATTATACATATATCATATACATCTTAGTAAAATGTCTAAAGATGATAATCATGGGCTGAAAAAGTCTACTAGTTTATTGTAACTTTATAGCTACAAGGTAGCTTTGAAAAGTAAATACTGGATAGGATGATAATTTTCAGTTTGGAAAGAAAGGATGTAGCGTTTAAAGAAACTCTTGAAAGTTGTTTTAAGCCTCATCTTTCTAGCCAACTTCTTTTCATGCTTTCTGCTTTTGAGATTAAATGAGTTTCATGATGTATCTTTAGAAGTTGAATAAAATCTAGTTCCTAAGAACTGGTAGCTCTTCACAGTATTTTAGTGTGATTTGGGGACTACTTATGGATCATGAAAGCATACTAAACTTCATAATCGTGAGCTGCAATAGCTGATTGAGAATGACAAAATGCTGCGTAAATATCTTGATTTACCAACAAATATTTTCGTGTTTGAAATTGTGGTGAGCAAATAGTAACATTTGTGGTAAAGAAGGCTACCTATTAACCGCTTGCTTTGATCTGTAAGACAACAGCTATTATTTGTATAGCAGAGGGTTTAGGATATGATCCAAACTTTTTGAAGAGATAAAATCTCCATACTGCAGTGTTTCTAGTATCTTTGCTTGGAAGACAATGTTTTAATAAAACATTGAGGGGGGCAAAAAGAGAAACAGTTAGTGGAGCTGTCTCTGGAGCCCAAGATGTAGATTCTCAAAGATTACTTCTGATCAGGAGCTCCCTCTTTACACAAAGCTGGAGTCAAAATTAACCCTTTGGTTAAATTTGTTTTGTCAGAAAAATGACTATTTGTCAAGAACCTGGCATAGAAACCAAACATTTTTAGGTAAACTTATGGTGTGAAAACTGTCTCATAATGAAACAAGGAAGAAAAAAAACATGTATTCAGAACCCTTCCTTGGACTGTAGGAAGCTCATGTTGATGCCAGGGATCGACTGCCTTAGTTACGAGATTATTTGCTACTGGGTGGTGACGTGGGCTCGCACTTTCTACAGAGTATTTGGAAAACAATGTTTCCAAAACACTGGTTTCATCCTAGTGCAGAATTGATTGTTCAGGAAGAAGGGAAAGTAGAAAAGGAATGGAAAATTAAATAAGTTAGAAAAGTAATTTTCTATAAAATTCTTCAGTTTTTTTCTTTTTGTAGTGTAGTCTTTTGGAGTTAGTATAGCTCATAGCAACTAGGATTTTCTGGTTTTAAACTACAGATTTCTCTAGCTCTGTAGATGCAAAGATGTAAAAAAAAATGAGGATGCAATAAAAAAGGATGGCAAATGATGACAAAAGATAGGAAGAGAGAAGTTATTTGCTGAAAGTTCATTCTTGAAAATAAACACTAATTCCATAACAAATGGAATTTGTCTTTTATTTGCAAAAGCAATAAATGAGAAATCTGCTCCAAGTAAATCTTTCAGAATAGCAATAAAAAGTAAAAAAGGTAAAACTATGACAGATCAGCTGTCTTTAAGGTAGCCAGCATTGTTGTTTTTCTCACTGTGTGCCTTGAGGATATGAAAGCAAGTAAATAAATTCAGTTATTAATTCCAGAGATCTCAATGCAAAGAACAAGAAAAATGTAGACTAACTATTGTGATGAGCTAATCAACAAATAGTGTCATTACTTTGATTTCTCTATAGCTGCTATATTATATTTCTTTTTGATCCAAACACTAAAGTGAGGTACATCTCCAGGACTGGAAGAAAGCTGACCTGCGCCATATGTCATTCCGTGCTACAGTTATACCTTGCTTCATAGCTACATTCTAGATGGTAACTGAAGGCCAGTGAAAGGTTCTGCATGATATCAGTCATGGGTGCCAGGAAAAATATCTTTTCTTGGAAGAATCTGAAGTAGGAGTCATGCACAAAACCTTTCCTCAATGGTTGCTTTAGCTGACTTCAGAATTTAAATTTGTAGCATCAAGTTTTGATAACTGTACAATATTTGCACTGTCTTCTACTGCAAGTAGTCTAGATGCTTTCAGCTATAAGTGTTAATAACTGTTCCTCTATTGAAATTTCTTACTAAATGTGCAGCAAACTAGACTAAAATGAATTAACATGATGGAAGGAAAACCTTCTGTCAGCCTTTATCAGCTCGCCCTTTAAAGCAAAAGATTTGCTCTTCCACCAGTAGCGAATAAAATAATAGAAAAACTGATTTTAACATTAAAATATTTGCATGAAACAGCTATTAAAGGTCTGAACTGAATTCTAGAAGTTAGGAAATATTTGAATCGCAGTGCAGTACAAGATGTATCTACCAGTAACATTAATGCTGTAAAGAATAATCTGATTCTTCTAAAGGAGTGAAATTCATGCCTATGCAGATGGCTCCCACGTGGCCCATGCCTCATTTAAATCCCTCTTAATCCCTCTTTGGAGAATTCAGGTTGGATTTATGCAGCGCATAGTCCTTGTAGTGACCCTCTGCATAGAGTGGATTTGATTTTGTGCTGCCACATTATTTAAATAGCCACTTTAAGCAGTGCTATGTTTACCAAGGAAAACTGATATCGTGGCATAAATCAGTTCTTCTGACTCTTTTTTAAAGCTGTTAATGCCGATAGCTTTACCTTGTTCTTCTTCCTCTTCCGGCGGAATCGCAGCAGTTCCTTGTGCTGCCTCGACACAAAGTTTACGGCTGCGTATTCCAGAAGTGCAGAGAATACAAAGAGCAGACACACAGCCATCCAGATGTCAATCGCTTTGACATATGACACCTATGGAGAAAATAGAGTAGAAGTCTGAAAATGTAAAAAACACAGATGTGAAGCTTAGTGTTGCTTAAAGTGAGGAGGAAGTGCATTACCATCTCTGGATTCTAAGACTATGCTGATCAAACACTTAACTTGGAATCTAAGTAACAAGAGGGCCTGTATTCCTGCAGTTTTCATCCCATGCTGAATTTTATGGAATTTTATAAGACCAGACATCCTATATATAGGAAAAATAAATTGAGTCAAGAGAAAAACTGTATATTTTTGATTGGTGCCTCAAACCTAAATATTTCAAAGTGACTTATCTTTTTTTTTTTTTTTTAAAAAAAGGGTCCTAATAATCAGAGTGGCTATTGCAACTGTTGAGAAGGTGAGTAAAGTGTTTTTGTGAAATACATTTTCCACTGTACTACCACAGAGGAAATTCTGCCCACCTTTGGGAGTGATGCTCGTGACCCTGAGCTTTGTGTTGTCATGGTCAGCACGGTTGTTATGCCCAAAGCCACTCTGGCTGGAGCTGCATCCATGTTGATCCAAAATGACACCCAGGAGAGAATGACGATCAAGAGACTTGGTATGTACATCTGGATGAGATAGTAACCCATTTGCCTCTCCAGGTGGAATCGGACTTCGATGCACGTAAACTTTCCTTGTTATGACAAAGAAGAAAATATGCATGGAAAGAGCATTTTCGTCATCGTCATTACTGTCAACACCTTGTGCACAATCTAAAGTTTATGCAATTTCAAATATTTTTGTTCTCTAATGAATGATGAATGTTTTGTCGTTTGCAGTATATATGTTCTCCGCTACAATGAGAGTATCAATTGAAAAGGGAACTGAAAAAATGAAAATGTAATAATTTGGCCATCTCAACCCTTCCCATTATAAAACCAAACAGAACTGAAACACAAGTCACCAAGATGCAGAAGAGTTACTCTGTGGGATCATTTTTGTTATCCTACTTACTGTTTAGAAAAGCTACTGTCTGCAAAGAAAAGGTTTACTCTTCCCTGGTATAAAATCTTTATCTCTTGATTCAATTTTAAGCTTCAGTTTATTTTTACAGTGCAGTAATTTGGGGGAAAATGTCCTAAGACCAGTGTAGGTACCAGGTCTAATATCAATGTATATTCATAATAGAAGATTGTTCTAAATATTCTCCTTTATCCCCACTCCAATTGTCCCAACTTAAAAACACCATAATCAAGCTTCAAACAGAAACAGAATATGTGGAATTAGGCTAATTCAGGGTACTGATAGAGTGTCCTAATTCTTCCAAGAACTGAATGTCTTGCAACTTCCACTGTTTAACTGTAACAGAACAGAAAAATCTGTTACTTGCTCTTTAAAGTGCCACAACTCTCCAAAACAACATTTTCTCTTGACTAGACTATTCTTTTACCATGTAAGAATAGACTATTTCATAGATCTTGATCTATTCTTTTTTCTTGGTGTTACTCAGATGCAAATGGTGCTGAATGCAGTGCTGCTTGCGACAGAATAGTGTGTATGTGAAACAGCTTCTCATAGTGGAAAAAAATATCAGACTTCTGTACTTGTTTGAAAGTATTTTAAATTTAACATAGAAAACAAGGTTGTAATTTCTTAATTGGTTTGAGGTTCCCCCAAAACTCTGTATTTTCCAGTTATTCTTAATACATATTTTTCTCATATATCTTTATATGGCTGAATGCCATTTTATAAAAGAATTATCCACATTAACAGTGCTTTCATTTTTATTATAATAATAATGAGTTTCAGATTGATAATATTTTTAATGGAGGTGCATCAGTTCTTGGAAATATTTTTCTTAAATGTGCTATTTTCTTAATAATGGGGCCTGTGAAGCCATTTTTTTCCTGTGGATTCACAGCAATTGCCATGGCATGAAATTGTTATTTTTTGAGTAACTCAAAAATATTAGAAAGACAGCAGTTGTAAAATCCAGTTAAGTGGATGTGTCCAAGTTTAAAACAATGTGCATTAATTCAGGAGTTCTGTGCACTAGCTCAATTATTAATTTTACTCTCTATCTCCTCGCTTGGTTTAACGAAGTGACAGGAATTTTGCTGTTTACTTCAGAAAGGGCCAGGATTCCCCCCTCCTCCTCAACTTCCTCTCTTGAAAATGCTGTGTTCCATTCTTTTATTTAGCAGCTTGCTGCTTCCCAGATAACTATTTGATGTTCTGTGCTCTCTGCCCTTTGTCAAAATAATATTCCTGTGTTAAGCTAGTCTTTGCCATGAAGATTTCTTTTTTTGTCTCTGTATGTGACATTTATTCTGTCAGTTCAAAGGTCTCGGAGAGTGAAGAGACCTGTTCTGTCAGTAACTTATTAACTTTTCTCAGCCTGTATTCTTGACCTAGCATAAAGAAACTTTCCCAGACATGTCCAGTACTGTCTGCAATAACGCCCCCCTCCCTTGCCCTTTTTTTTCGTCCTCACAACCCATTTCTTGGACATAAGAAGGAGCTTCAAAGAAAATTAACCTGTTTTGTGTGTCATATTAGCAGCCATAACTCAGAGCTGCTATTCCTGTGTGTGTAATACTTGAATTAGATGATGATTGGCTATAGCTCTGCTGGAACTGGGCTGTAAAATACTTTGTTCCTTATCTACTTAAGGAGTGAAACTTTATAACCATTTCTGTAAAACAGAAGAGAGGCTCTTTCATTTAAAACTGTGGTTTTGTGTTTAGGTAGGTGCTGGTAATTTCTAAGAAAGCCAGTCAGGAATGCGTGAAATACTGAAGATGGGAAAGCCAGATGAAGGCAGGTGCTGCACATGACAGTAGGCCATGCGGGTAAGGAGTGACAGGAATGCATTAACCAAATTTAAGTCTCTTGCAACCTATCTAAATTTGGCCTCATGTCAGCAAAGGTTAAAATTCAGCATGCAACATTTTTCTCGCTTTTCCAGAATAAATTAGGAGGAAAAAACAAGGAGCCTCAGAATGGATAATATATGCTTGCATGGGATGTCAATAATTATAGGCTATTACTTGTACATTCCATGCACTCCATAGCAAGGTGGGTAAGATACCCCAGTCTCTTCCCTGAGTGGGCTCAGTCCAGTGGGCTTGAGTTATTACAGAGGTCTTGACACAAAAAAAAAAAACTCTGGTCCTAAACCACAGAAATAAATAATACATTAACTGTGTTGTGGCTTATTTTTATGTGATGGCAGATTTGTATGACCTGAGAAGGGAGAACATAATCCTAACAAATGAAAGAAATTCTGCAAATGGAAAATACAGTAGCCAAGTAAAAAGGCAGAAAAGAGGGATGGGGTTATAAAAAGGCCAGAAATAGAAGTGATATGTCAGAGGAATTATATGGAATATTTTTAGCCTATTTTTATCAGACAAGATTGGAAAAAAAGTGGTCCAAAGTGGAAAAGTTGCTTAACTCTATAAATGTGAGACTTAGGCCACTCCTGCCTTGGGCTTACATACAATGAGCTGATGGATGTACCAGCCCTGTATTCACATGAGGAACTAGTGGCAACAACCTTGGATCAAGTAAAGTATTGCGCTCATTCTCAGTATATAAAAAGTGAGTTTCAGTCAATTCTGATGTGTGCTGTAAATGTCATGGACAGTGGCTAGTAAAACTGCAAGAAACCTTAGAAGTCAAATGGTTTTGCCCAGGCTGAGCAACAAAATAAGGTATAATGTTTGTTTCAGTCAGC
>JAVCKT010032001.1:0-20640 GCA_032273925.1 Rhynchotus rufescens | reverse complement strand
GGCATTTTACCCAGCTATTTTTCTTAAAACTGTTTTGGAGACCTTATACAGAAAAGACCTTTGAGCCACTGCAGCTTGCAGCCCAAATATTTCACTAAGTGCTCAGACTAAATACCTGTGAACTGGAACAAGTCAGAATCTGGTACCTAAACAAGTTCAGATTTAGAGAGAAAAAACCTGATGATTGGTCTAGGGTAGGCCTTCTTTTAGTTTTCCTGATTTATCCTGTCACCCAAAACCTCAAAGGTTCACTTAAGCCAGATTGTCAGAAGTTTAATCCTTGTTAATGGAGGTAGCTTTTATTTATAGTGTTGTTGTCAGGGCACTTCCTAAGCACTAACATAGATAGATACATATATCTGCATCTGAGAAGATCTGTATCTGCATATCTGTATATCTGTATATCTGTATATCTGTATATCTGCATTTGAGAACAACAGCATCTTTTTGCATAACAGAAATTTATGCTGTCAAAACTTGACTATAAATCAGTAAGGAATCTAATTGTGATCTAGGGATTATATTATTTCTCTGACAAAGCTTTGTCTTCATTTTGCATGATAAATAAAAAAGTATGGTGATTTTAAATCATTTTTTCATTCAAATTAAAAAAAAATTGTAAATAAATGGGATGGGATAGATTTATTGGGATTTCAATTTAAATTAGTGATGCTAATCTGAATTTCCCAATTAAAATTGCAAGAGGGTAAAATTATAATGAAAGTTGGTGGAAAATGAATCAGCTGTACATCAATTTGTATATTGCTTTCAATTCCTTTGTGACTGTGTGCTTCCACTAGAGTACTAAATTATATTCGTTTTTTAGCATCCTATTTCTGGTGAGGAAAGTGCTTGCAGTGTAATATTTTCATAAAGTCTAAATATTCGTGTATATTCTATATTAGTGTAGAATATTTGTGTCTATATAATTACACTATTTAGTACATCTGTATGCATTTAAGGATTTTATGTTATTTAGAATGTTATTCTCTAATTAAATTTTTGTGTCCATTTTTAAAAGTCTATAAACTAGGGAAGAAAATATGAAGTTAATATTTTTACTGTTATTTCCTTTCACTCTGATAGCTGGTGAGATTCCGAAAGGCATCAGCTCCTGGTGAATTTCTTTGATGAAGATATTTCAATTACAAAAAATAACAGGAAAAATAATAAGCAATAACACTTATGTTTCAAATGTAGCTATGTGCTACAACTCAGTGAGTTTTAACAGTAATAAAAGATTATGTTGGATGCACTATTATTAAGGAATATTCAAGAAAAAATATGTTATCTGCTAATAGCTTTAGCATTTCTTAGAGGGCCCATTTTTATTTACTTTAACTCCTACACTAATAAACCACTTCAGGCAGTGTTAAGAGAGAAGCTGTTACACTTTTCTGTCAGGGCACTTCATATTCTTGCTTATAACTATGTGCCCTGTGTGCAGAATTTAACTCTGAGCCCACACAGTGTAACAGCATAAAGTGAAGCAGTGCAAGCACAAATAAAGCCATCTGGGGCTGTCAGAGAGTTATTTCATAATTCAGAAACCATGGCTAATTTGCAGCATCTGTCAAGAGGATGTCAAAGGTGGGAGGAGCCATCTTCCTTCCAAAACCTAGTTATTTTGATAAACGCTCCCACCTCTGCCCAGCTGAATTTTGTACAGCAATCACACCTTGCT
Organism: Rhynchotus rufescens; assembly: GCA_032273925.1. Classification (NCBI taxonomy): domain Eukaryota; kingdom Metazoa; phylum Chordata; class Aves; order Tinamiformes; family Tinamidae; genus Rhynchotus; species Rhynchotus rufescens. Next base: position 18,956 of record JAVCKT010032001.1, on the reverse strand, counting down.
TGGGATGCCATCACTACGGTTTGCCATCAGAGTAATTATTAAGTGTTCCTGTGGGAACATTTGCCTGCCAATGCTTTACAGCACCTAACCGTGCTCCCCTGAACAATTTTTTCGATGTTAGTTGAGAGTAAAAGGCAAAGCTGCAGCTTGCTAATCAGGTACTTCAGGGTAACAGGGGAAATGATTACAAGGTTGGCATTTAGATTGCTGTAAGAGTTCACATCCATGGCATAGAGTGATAGATGGTTTAATGGGAGGGATTGGTGTCCAGAGGTGGAATCCATCAATTAGCACTGGGGAAATGCTTCTCCGTATTGTTTTAGATCTATAGTAAACTAGCCAAAAATTCCATTTGCTTTGTAGTGGCAGAAAAACAGCATCCTGAACTTATGAAAGCTGAAATAGAATTTTCCACTTGTTATCTCTTACCTTTAATCAATATCATTCCATTTAACCTGACAATTTACAGCCTTCCACCACCTGGAACTACACATTATTGTTTGAAACTGTGTGCATATGTCATCATATCAACAAACCAAATGTTCTCTTTGCTGTTTCACTTGGTTCAATGTTATAAATCCTTTAACTTTTCCTCTGATGTAGAAAAAATGTTAAACATAGATCCTTCATTTTATCTGTAGCTGCAAAAGAGAAAGGTCTTTTGGGAATGAGTGTGCACTGTTGTATTTCAGAATATCAGCTAATGGGTATAGTACCTTCTGTATCATTTAATCTAATCTCTACCATACACAATGGCTTCATATAATCCTTTTAGAAAAGTGATACCTTTAAACTGGCTAGGATTTTTACCACTGTTTTCCCAGAAACCTGGCTTAGAATATAACTACTTTTATGGATAGAAGCCATCTTCTCATTTTTCGCTTACATTGATTTTTGTCTCGTTTACATCATCTTGTTGTTGCAACAACATTTTCCTCTATCTTTAATACTTTCTCTTCCAACCTCAATATACCTCTCAGATCATGTTGGATATGTAATAAAAACAGGCAATGCTTTACTTAAAAATCAATTTTATGATTGAGTCACACGTATGATTGTTAAAGTAAAGCCCATTATCAAGCAAAACTGCCAGAACACTTCCTTCAATTAATCTTTGCAGTATTTGCCCATTATAAGAAGTTCCCCTGGATTCTGGACTTTTTTTTCTTTGTTTTCCAAAATGATCTTCCTTTCCACTTGAGCAATTGAACACTCTACTTCTTCAGTTGTTCCTCAGATTTAATATGCCTCCTCCTCCCACACAAGAAAAAAAAAATAAAATCCCAATAAAAAACACTCCCTGACCATCCATGACTTGCAGGTTTTACTGCATGTGAGGTATGGGATTCCTACCTTTATCCCTGCTTGAAATACTTAAGTGATCCATTTTACTCTCAGGGGTGCTTCCTCGTTCTCATAGAACAATAAACATTTAAGACTAGTAACAATCTAATGAGGTATGAGTTTAGCACAATCAGGCTGTAGTTTTCACCCCACTTTATGTCGCTCATCATGACTGACACCATTTTTCATGAAGAAATAACTTACGATTTACACAATTCATAGTTAAACATTTCTAATTTTGTGCTATTCGGATGTGTGACAGCTAGAAGATACTCAGGTTTATTAGTGACTGCACTGTATCTGTAAATAACATTTACCTGTGATTTTTTTTCATACTTATCAAACCACTGCTTTTTTTTCAGAATAATACAATTATTATAAGCATCTTGGTTTTACTTTACTAAGAACAATATATAATGTCTTGTAACTAAGTTATTTCTTTTTAATATTAAATAAAATAGGAATAAAAAGAAACAAGAAACAGAAACCTGGAAAGCAAGTAGAGATGAATATTTATTTTTAGCATTCAGAGGCAGGAATGAATTTGTCATTAAAACCTCTTCTTGATTCAATCCATTTGTTTAATGACTACTTCTACTTCAGCCTGATGATTCAGTACTCTGAACAAACAGCATAGAAGTAGCAACTCAAATTTACAAAAATTATTTGGGTCAAATGTGCCCTTTGGTGGAACTCAGATGAAATCTTTCTTCTGAGTTATTTGTTATGACTCATTAATATGTTTTTTAACATCCTTGGCCCAGGAGTCACTTGCCTGAGTTAAATGTCAGAAAGATAGATGTCTGAGTCCAAGCAAGTCATGCTAGAATTCCTTTGGAGAGAAATAGGCTCTGCCAGGCAATGACTGATCTGACCATTTAAATATCTAACCTACAATGGAGGTACCTTGCCTCAATTTGCAGTTTTTATATGCAATCTTTCTCAGGTGGAATAGTTCTTACAGTGCTCTTCTTACAATGAGGATATGAAACTGAAAAGCTACCACTCCATTTTGTCTAAAAAACTACTTCCAAAGGAGCTGAGAACCCTCCAGGTCACTGTCAGAATGCAACATGAGCTGTCCATGCTTTCCTTATGAGTTGTTTGCCCCATGGTTAAACTCAGTAGCTAATAGAGCACATTTACCTTTCAGTGGGAAGTCACAAGACTTGTATTTATGCAAGGTGACTTGCATAAATGGTGACTTGGTCAAGTTTGCCATTCACTAACGCAATTGGAATAGCTGGAGGTAGAAGGGTTCTATATCCACTGAGTGTATCCAAGGTTTCTTGATGAAGAGACCCCAAAGGCACTGCCTCAGAAAAAAAACCTAATTTCTTTGAGCCGTCTGTGAAAGCTGTACATCTCAGCTCATGAAACTACAAGCTCATGAAACTTTCTCAGGATCATGGAGAAAGTCCTATGATTCCTAAATCGTAGAAAACTGGGAGCAATGTCTGTAGAAATATGCTGTTCCTAGCAATACAGCAGAGTATAGTCCATCTTTTACAAGTTTTTTTAGTCTTCAGAAACACAGAGCTTGAAGACTGATTCATTCTCGCCAATCTAAGGACACCAAGGAGGTGAGGACTTGAGAGCTACTATGTCTTGTCCTCATGTTGAACACAATAGTGATTCTGACCCATCTACTTGGACGCATATGTCTTGGTACATGTGAATATGTGGGTGAGTATAAAATCAACTTGCTTAAAGATGTTAAATAAAATACCCTTCCCCATCCGTACGATTTTCCACTGAATTTTCCTACAAGCTGCTTTTTCCTTTAAGCTGCTTTACCATTAACATATCATACTGCTCTCATTATTGCTGAGTTCACCCTGAGTGTTTCTTAACTGTTTCTCTAGATTAAGTAGTTGATGGCTTTCATATTAAGGATCAGTTTTCTCATGATTAATCCTACAGTTCCCAGAATAATCTCACATAATTTGGGGAACCTTATTATCATGATTCAGTTAGGAGCATAACTGGCTATATTTCCATGTATACACTTACAGACTGCTATTCAGATAATAGGTGTGTTGAATTCACATCCAGAAGTGCCTCTTAACATTGAATATGTAGTATTTGTTGGCTAACTGTGTTCCTAGCTTCTGTGGCTCAGGTGCTAAAGGTTAGGTGGGATGAACGTTTACTAGCGAGTAAAGAGCTCAGTGCTTGACTGGCTAAATTTTAGTCAGACAGAGAATGAAATAAATGGTGTGATGGTAGAGGACTTGAGCCATCTTGCTGATGAGCTACAGATATGACTTCATGATTTCTGCCTGCATGCTGGAGATCATATTCTATCAAATCAGTTCTAACTGGAAACCCGACAAGCAATTTTAGCCAGGGTGTTGAAGGAAGCTGTACCTGATAGATGCCTTTGCATGGTATTTGGGAAAGCTAGCACACTATACTCTTCCAATGATGGGTTGGTCAGGACTTCTCAATCTTCATGATTTATAAAATTAAGTATCATTTGGTAGAAGTATTTGATTCCAAGTTTAGAAACAGAATTAAATCTCAGACGAAACACTGTCCAATCAACAGTTTCAAAAATGGTTCACAGAGAAAAAAAAAATGTTTCAACTTTTGAGAATTTCAGTGAAACAATGAAATTATTCTAAATTTGTATTTTATCTATGGAACACAGAACTGTTTGCAGGATAAACATCTTCTTAAAGAGAAAGGCATGTGCGATGCCTAAACATACAAACAAAAGTCAATGGTCGGAAATAACCTCTACATAAGTGCACAAAGCCAAAACTTGGTCCTGAAGTTCTTTCAGCTGAAAATATGCATGTAGATATTTCTTTTAGTGCATTAAGACTATAATAAGAGCCTATAGATCCCATATACACTCTAGCGTATCTTTGACTTCTTACAGTGCCCACATACACAAAAGAATGGCATTAAGGCAAAGTCTGGAGCAAAGGAAGACTTGGGAATTAGGGCTTACAGCTCCAGCTACCAAACTCTCCTTAAGAAGTTCCAAATCCCTCCCACATGGTTTTCAAATTTCAGCAAGACTAGGGAAGTTGGTGAAAAGCACTATTTATGCTGCTCTGAGTGCAGTTTTGTCTGTGTGTGTTTTTCTGCTTAAGCTTCTGGGCTCAGCAGCTATTTCTGGCATGCATTTTTAAGGCCAAAATTAAGCTTGTCCACAGTTCTAAATCCAATCCTGTAAAGCCTGAACAATTCTGCTCCCAGGGAAGGCTTGCAGGGTTAGCTCTTCCAAAAATATATAAGCAAGGGAGCAAAGTATTTGTAACGGAATAGTTCAGAACCATGACTCAAGATTATATGTCTCTACTTTCTAAGTGATCATTCAGAAACTTAAAATAACTTCCAAAATTAATCTGTGAGGATTTATATGAATTGTTTGAAATTTTTGAAAATTCTGACTTAGGTAATTATTCAGGTCAGCAGGCTAGTAAGAGTTTTATTTTTGCATATCACCCATGTACAGATGTACCAAGAAAACTTTATCTTGTACTCTAATTTTTCTTAAAGATCACTCTGAATTGCTTATGTGCATTGTATGGGATTTAGGAAAGCCTATTAACTTTTGAAGCAATACATTAATCAATGAGGCAAAGGCGAAGAAATGAACATTTCTTAAAGAAACTGAACTGGAAATAGTACCGATTGTCTGAGAAGCAGTCAATATGATTGACATGTTAGAGTCTTACACTTCGTACAGTATTTTAGAACATAAGTAATATTTTGTGATCCAGAATTATTTATCACACATAAGTTCAGAAATGGATCTTATTAGTAGAAAGGAAGGAATGACTTCAAAATGCCTTTTCAAATTTTAATGAATGCTTCATTATGTATTTCATTTTTATAGTGGGATCATTTTGGATATTAATACTTGCTTACAGGTTCTTCAGTTGTGTTCATTCTTAATTTCAGCAGTGCTTTTTCGAATGCTTTCTTCTTCCTGAGAGTGTTTCTGCTCCTACTCAGTCTAGATGACTGTTTTATGTTTTCTGAACAGAAGTGAAAGAGAACAGAGCAGGAGAAAGAAGAGAAGCAGCAGAAGCTTAGTTTGTTTTGGATCTTGTGTTTCATATTAAACTCACTGGAGTAGTTAAGAATAGCATTTTAAGAGGGAGAAAACTTTACATCAGAAAACAAAGTTTCACCAGAAACACTGTATGATGATTTCACTAAAATTTCATTTTGAAGGATGGCTTTAAGCCCTCATCACAGTTCCGTGCCTTAACATCATTTCATATTAAATACCTGTTGACTTGGAGTGATTTTTTTTAATTCCAGTATTTTGGAATGTTTGTTTTCCCCTAATTATGTTAGCAGACATACTAAGAAGTTACAATCAAAAAAATAAAAGATATTGTCCCGACAATATTGACACTATCGAACCACACTGGGTGTCTAAGATAAATGGATTTGCACTTAACCTGTTAAGAGGATAACAACCCTTCTATTCTACTTCTCCATCACAGTCACAATTGCCAAATTAAGTGCTGTTATACTCCATCATCTGTTTGCCCTTCTGCTACGGCCTACAGAAAAAAATACAAAAACTTTTTGTGGTGTTCTTTATCTTGTGTCATTATCCTTCTGCTGCCTTAGGTCATTAAAATAAATGTTTGGTGCTTGGGCCCATTTATTCTATTGTCAGTGATGAATGTACCTGCTTGATTTAATTTTGTATGCATTTTATATCACCTATTGTATGTTTTCAGGCTTATTAAATAAGTACTCCATCTTCTTACAAAAGATGTAAGTATGATATCTTCTTACTCTTTTTATTTTTAATTATCTTATTTTTGAAACTATGGGTTAGTATATATTAAAACCTATGCTTAGTATGTGGCATATGCTAAGTGAAATCTGAGTATGTGGTTTCGTTACTACTTCTATTTATATCCATAATGCTCTTTATGCAAAAAGTCAAAATATCACATATATCCTCCAAAACAGATTTGAGGGGGCTTCTATCTCCTCTTCTTTTTTTTTGACGTAAATCCTGCTTGGTCTTTTTTCAGCCATTCATATCCTTAAAATTGCTTGATTTTTTTTCTTATCTCTTTAAGTTAATCTATGGAGATCTGATAAGGAACAGCCAAATAATGTCTGCTGAAATCCTTGGAAACCTCTTTACCCCTTCTTCTCACAAACTGCAAAGCATGCACATCTCCCTTTTCTAGGTGAATTTGTACCCCCATATCCAGGAAACCTTAGCTGGGAGACAGAAGCACATACTTGGGACTGTTTCTCTATTCCGTCATCTTCCTTTTCCTACTTATCCCCCTTAGATGGAGCATCTTTTTTCTCTGTTGGATGTGAGGAAGGTCTACTTTTCATTCTGGCATATGCTAGAACAACCATGCTACACCATCAAAGAGTAACATTGCAACCACTTAATTTTGACTACAGCTTGCCAACATCTCACCATTAATACCCTGAAAATCAAATGCCTGTTCAAAGATTGACATTGCTGGAAGTCTGAAATAGAAGCCAGGATCAGTAACAGTTTTAAATTATATATTGCAGCACACCTATATCCCAGTCTCACTAGTAATTTTGGAGAGACTCACTGGAAGGGTATGTGCATATATGTATTAGTAGACTATAAAGAAAATCGGATAAAGACAATGGAAATCTGCTAGACTATACTTCTAACTCAGTGACTAGGAATTTTTTCCTTTATGAACTGCTTTCTGTTTCTCAAAATGTCATTATCTTTGATGCCTATATATAGGGTTGAACTTAATGTTTACACATTTACAAAAATCAAGAATAATGACAACAGCTTAGAGTTATCTTTTATGTTAGTAGTAAATAATTCTGGCTCTTATTTTTTATTTCAGTGGTACCCAGAGGCAGGATAAGAGGCCACAGGCACAACTGAAGCATAGGAAGTGCTACCTGAATATAAGGAAAAACTTACCTGTGAGATGACAGAGCCCCAGAAGAGGCTGCCCAGAGAGGCTGTGGAGTTTCCTTCTCTAGAGATCTTCCAAACCCTTTGTGACCCTTTGCCACGTGCTCTAGGTGTCTCTGCTTGAGGAGGGCGGGTTGAAATAGATATAATCTCTAGAGTCGCTTCCAGCCTCAACCATTCTGTGTGATTCCATTTCATGAAAAAAGATCATTTCCTCTATTGCTTTAATATTTATGAACTTTTTTTATGAGTCCCTCCAACTTTTTGACAGCTCCATTTAATACCATGGCATGTGAAGAGATTAGAAACAAAACAAGATCTTGTTCCAATGAATGTGGGATATAACACCAGTAGAAAAAGTGTTCAGCATCAGGACTACTGAAAGACGTAGTACACAGAAAGGCTTGAGCAGCAGTTTGTGATCTATTTTAGCAATGTATTATGGTGAAAACAAGATCCATTTCAATCAGTATAAACATAGTTACTGCTAATAGATAGCTTAGAAGTGATGCTATCTCTATACAATACTTCTGCAGTCACACCAGGAACACACTGTAGGCATTTCCCAACAATATGTATACAGCCTCACCAATCAGATAGAGAAATATCCATTTTTTCAAATTTTTACTCATAGCTTTGAGAAAGTTAGAGAATACTGAGAGCATTTTTGCTTCCCACTTATTTCTAGCTTTCCATATCTCTGCACTCCTCATTTTCTTTCATGCTTAGCATTAAAAGCATTAAAGTATTTTGGGAGAAGATGTTGCTTTAGAAGAAGCATAAAGACCTTAAAATCTCAGGAGAAAACTTTTATTGACATATTTTACAAGGTGTTTTCAGGCCTAATTTTGGATGAAGTTCAGTGCTTGCATCCCAAGTCCTGAGCTCATATACAAACTGAACTAACGTGCAATTCAGTCATGCTGAATGAGTAACCTGCTGGATTCCTGGAGAGTTATTCTAATAATCTGAGAAAGCAATAGCAAAACTATTTTTACTTTTTTTTTTCTCATTTACATAGAAAAGTTATGATAAGCCTATAATTCTTTAAAAAAATATCTGAGATATTTAAAAACAACTTGAAGTCTTTAATTTCTGTTTTCTTCATTTCTGGTTTTCTGATATATATTGAAATATCGTAGTTTTACTTACCAACCCTGCTATATAGTAGTGAATTGCATGAAATAGTTATGGAATAGTCTTTGCAATATGCTTTTTTATTATTAAGACTTTTCCTTGTTTTTGTTTTTTATTATGAATTTATCAGCATTACCAATATTTCAGATTCTTATAATTTCTCTGAGATTTAAGTGTTCTAAAATGACTGTAAATATGCAGTCAGGTATTATCAAGAAGCATTATCTTGATATTTCCTATTAATAAGTGTCACTTTGATTTCTCAGTTAAATAACCTTTACCTTATTGATAGCGACATAGCACGCAGCTGAACAGTTCTTGGCAGTGATGCAAGGTGTTATAATAAACCAAATTACTTTTAAAATCGAAGAAAAGAATGTTGTTCATACAAAGCACGGGAGTAATGACTTTGAAAGATAAATTAATATTAAAAAGGCTTATCTGGAGAGATCTACAAGCTTACATGTCTGAGGAGTACCTAATAAATGCTGAAAAGCTAACCTCAGCAATTTCTAAACACTACAAAACTGCAGCAAGTTATGAGTGTTTTATAGCAACTGAGTCAGTGGCTTGGATTAGACATCCATCCCATACAGTGCTGTGTGTGCCTGGATTACTTTCCAGATGAGATGTTGAGTACATGTATCGGCTCTGCAGGGACAGCTCAAGAGGAATGGAAAAAAAATAATAAAAAAGAGACATTGTTATGTGACTAGAGTCTAAATTCTACAAAAATATATGTTTTACTGGACATTTGTGTCAATGTGTCGTAACACATCAACTCACCTGATGAGCTGTAACTCCTAGAAGTGCTCATAAAATGTCAAGGTCCAAGTGGTAGCTTTTTTTTTTTCTCTATTTCAGAAATACCAGGTGGCAACAAATTACTGTATTGCCATCAGGACAAAGGACAGGTCTGTTTCTTAGTTGCCAGGCAAAAGTTTCTAGTTTGTGTACATCAGTACTCTGACCTCGCATGAAATATTTATGTCTAATATTAACACTGTTAAGAGACATATAAAACTGTCCTTTGCAGATGCCTCCTGCTGAAGAAATTGTCCAAAAGAGACAAGCAGAAGTCAGAGAATTTATTCCTTTAGAGTGGTCCTTTGCAACCAATAGAGCTGGTGCTCAACGTGGATCTCAGACTCCAGCCTTCCTTCCGCCTCGACCATAAGGACGTTAAAGACAGGACTCAGCACCATGAAAGAATCTCAGCTAGTACAAGGAAGGGTACAGATTTCTGTGCAAGGAATACAGTAATAGCATTTTTTTTTAGAGACAGAATAACAGTGAGGATTGCTCAGTGACTATCCCCATCTCAAATATGATTTTTCAGTTCAGAAAAGCAAAGAAATAAAAATGATAAGCAGAAAAAGAAGAGAAATCCAGAATTAATAGAGACATACCTTTTGTAATTCATCCTGTTAGTCTAATAATACTTACATATGGCTCATCATTCACCTTCTGAGATTTGGTCAAAAAGAAATAATTTTAGGTGAGAGAAGGACTGTGAAGCTTTACTATTGCCTTTTTTTTTTCTCAGATTAAGACAAAGATCTAATTATTATTTTAATACAGCATTTGCTTCTAATTATTAAGAGGCTTATTAACAACAGACTGTGTCTAGTCCCTCCCAAAGGTGTACCTTCTTCTTGTTTTTTACTTAGACTTGCATCTTTATCAATCAGACATACATTTCATAGAAAATAAATTGCAACAACAAAAAAATACTTCAGTAGTCTATTTTCCAGTAATTTAAAATAGAATGCTTGTAGGTGAAATTATACTGTCGCTAACACCTAATATTTCTAGCTTTTACCAGTGACAGACAGTGGTTATAGTAAAATGATACCAAGTAAATCACTTTGGATGCCAATCTGTAACTCATATTGTATAAAGGCATGAGTGTTAGTGCAAAATGTTTTCATAACCTGTTCATCATCTGGCGTTTGGGGTTTGTTCTCCTGACAGGAGTTGACACTTTTTTTATTATTATTTTATACTGTGGATTTTCAAGTGTTATTGTTGTCAGAGAAAATCATTGCTTTCAACTGAACTTTAAAATACTAAATCTTTCAAAAAATAAAAGATTAACACTAGGATTTCTTAAATTTCAGGCAATTATTTTTCTCTGTTATTTTTCATTGAAAGAAAATAAATAAGTAAAAATGAATAAATAAATGCTTTCGTTTGGGTGTTATTTTACCTTTTCCTATTCTATTGCACATGAAGATTATGAAGGAGATTTGCCACAGAAAGAGAAAAATAATTGCCTGAAATTTAAGAGCATTTTTTTTCTTTTATATTGTACTGGTGGATGCCCTAGAAGGCAAAATCAAACTCTAATGAGTATATAGCTAGTGGCTTGCATAGGCTGTTTATCTGATTGTGACACTTAATAGATTTCTCCATAGGGGATCCCTGTGCCTCTAAATAAATAATTATGGAGTGACTGTGTTAGAACAATTCTGCAGAGGTATGTATGAAACTCAAAACAAACAAAACCAAAGTTAACACTTGCTGGCACAGCTAGAATTCGCAAGTCTCCCTGCTGGCCTCTGCCTTGTTTCAGGCTTGTCAGGCGACAAGAATGTAAAAACAAGAAAAATCCACAATCTTTATTGTGATATTTTGCAATGTACAATAGAAAGCATTCCAGGATATCTATACAGAGAGATGCGAACAGAAGCAGGTTCCTCCTCACACTCTGGAGAACTTAGTAATTTGTCCTAGAGCTTTGGCACTGTGGTTATATGACTTGTGGACCAAACCTGACCCAACTCTGGTGATCTTAAATACTAGCAAAAGAAGATCTCTGTCTACACTCATCCATGTATATCTACCCTAAACTCAGCATAGCCTGCTAATTATTTCATTTAAAACCTCTTGCCAATTAAATGCCAAGTAAAAGAGCAATTTTTGGCTGGTAAAGATGCCAAAGACCTTGAGATTTAATCCTTGAGATTTAAATCCTGGAGGATGAGGATTAAATGATGAGATGATCCTCATATTGATTCCTTTATTTTCTTGCATATTCTGTTCTACAAATACTAATAAGCTACTAGTAAGCTCTGTGACAGCAACAGAAAATCAGACCTTGATTCAGATTCCTACATCTAGCTTTTGGACTTCACAAATATCTAAGGAGATGTTTGCTCACAGATGAGCACTCTGTGAACACTCAGACCTTTCTGGAGACAATCATGTAGCCCTTTCTTTCACTGGACATTTTTCCATGTGCAGAGACTTGTAAACACTTTCACAGCCAAATTATGAATTTATAACATTTATTTATTGGCTAATACATATAGTAAACAGTTGGATTAACAATGTTCTGGGCTAGCCACTGATATTATCAGCTCCTGCAAGGCAAACTCCTGATGAACATTTGCTGGTCAGATACTCATCAGTCAGGTGGCATTCTGCATTATTTAGTCGGATTTTACATCATGCTGAGTTGCCATTTTCCACTTCTCTGTTTTGTTTAATTTTTTTCCTCTCAGGTTTTCATACCTCTTTGAGCAGATTTTTTTTTCTGTTTAGACCTTTAGACTACTAACTACTACTGTTTAAGTCAATAGTTTCACCTCTCTCTATTTTTATCCTCAATGTCTTTAGCTCTTTCACAAACAAAGAGTAAATTTTGTTTGTGGAAGGTCAAGTCAAGATCACACAACCATGCCATATAAAACTGTTCCTGAGTCACAGACACAGTAATATAATGGGATATGATACTTTAGATTCTTCAAATGCTACTAGACAGCTTATGTTCGTGCAAAAGAGTTAAAGGAGGAATCTTTTACAGTATATCCTCATCTTTTCTTCTTCACATATCACTAGCCTGGAAAGCTAGGGGAGTGTCTTTGCAGTTGGATCTAACTGTGAAGTTTGGATGGAAGGTGAGAGCTTTTAGTAGGGAACTGGACTAGATGACTTCCAGGGGTCCCTTCTGACCTAAATAATATTATGATACTAGCTGGGATGCACTCATGAACTGCAGTCCTGCTTGTAAGATAGATATAGTTGGGCTTTCCAAACTATAGAACCAAGTATAAACTGTTCTAAGTCTGCCCTAATATAAGCTGCCCCAATATAAGGCCTCAATTATAGCCCTTGCTAAGCTTATGAGGCAATACTCATGCTGCTAGAACCGTCCTTGACTTCCCGTGACACATCCAATTGCATTCTACATCTGGCATTGATCTTGCCTCAATGTTTACATGTGGAGAGATCATGTGCTGCACCTCCTATAAGGCCAGACTGCACATCCCATTCCCAGTGAATCTGCCCTGCCTGTAGATGTGGTGCATGGTAAATTTGTGATACCGGATCTGTGAATGGACCTTCCTACTTGTCACTGGTTCCCAGGGCCTCTGGCACCCTTGAGAGATCCTGTAGAGCAAACAGTCACTCACGTCCTCAGCAACATCAAAGTGCTTTGATCACCTCAGGACAGGAGAGTTTTATTTCAGCCTAGTAATGGCAAAGTAGCAAAACTGTCTTTTTGTTATTCTTATCCTGATAATTCTTTACACAATGCTGCATGTGATGGATTTAATAGCACCATGCCTACCATAACAGTGTCACCTTGCTCAACATGCGAACAATTTGGCAGAATACCTCACTGTTTTGTAATCATATGAGATGGGCTATTTTTGAAGAATTAAACATTTTTGGTGTTGTCTGCTGTTACATAATGTCTAGCCTATTATATTATAGGTCCCATAGGTGCAGCTTCAGATGAACACCTTGTGGTAATAATGAGTAAAACAGATTTCTGCCTTTGGTCTTCTGCTATTTTCAGTTCTTTAGGGACATGATTCTGTAACATTAACGTAAATGGGAGCTTTGCCTCCAATTTTAAATAGACATATGATTAGATTGTATTATACTATTGGAAAGATGGACATGGCCAGGAAGACATAAATTAACTGAAGGAGATTGCTCTGTTTCTGTTAGATTTCTCTCAAAGTATTGCACCATTCAGCACTCTTCAGGGGGAGAGGATTGTGACTTGATATTTTAATTCAGTCCATGTCTAACTTCCCACTAACTTGAAAGAACCAAATCTTCATTATCCAATTTTTCTATAATACATGAGATTTGAAAACTATTGCAAACCAGTAAAGGGGTTGTGAATGAGTATGTGTTGGTTTTGGAAGTTGCAATGATTTCCCCTGTTTGGAGAGAGAATTAATGAACTATAAGGTAGATATTGTGAACAGAGTGAAACTGTATTATGACCCTAAATTATGATCAATTTTCTAGGTTTCTCCTTGAATTTGAAACTCTAGGTACTAAATACTGCAATTAAATCCATATGAATAGGTTTAACATATTTGTTTGACTCTGTACTGTGGTCCATTTTACAGAACAGATTAGAGTAATAACTTTTTTAATATTATGCTTTCAGATCACCAACTGTTCACTCTAATAGTAGCATGTAATTGACTTTCCTGAGGATTACCTCCTTTAATCACAGAGCATGTGTGATTTTTGTATTGGCTGAGTGTGTAGGCAGTTGTCATATCACCATGCAAACAACAATTTCCTTTGAAACAACAGACATTTTGCACCCTTTTGGCACAGTAATGCACACAGTTATTCAGCACAAAATGACACAGCATAATTTGGCAATGAGTGTTATCCAAAAGAACACAAATCCCTAGTAATGTTTGGAATATTATTCTTATTATTTTTACACTGACATTTTATGGGCATATTTTTCAAATTATTTCTCACCAATGTCTCAGCTGCTATATTATACAATAGAGGAGGAGAAAAAGAAGAAATGTCAAAGGATTAAAATATTCTATAGAAAAGCAAAAAAAAACCAGAAACAGCAGACTTAGTCCATCAGCTTCATAATGACCGGATATTATTCCCATCTTTAGTGCAATTCAGAGAAGTGGGATTTAGTTTCTTAGCATATCTTTCCTCACAACAGCATAACAGAGCTCACCTGATTGCAGACAGAAAAAATAAAGATAAAAAGGAAAGCTTGGAAGATCATATACTGCAATTAGCCAGAACTATTTAAGATCCCATTTTTGCTCCCACTGACTAAGGAGAAAAAAAATCTCTCTTGACCAGGTAAGAAAAAAAAATGTTCTTATTGGATATGAGAAGATCAGCCATAGAGTAAATATTGTACTTAGATGAATATCTAGAATTGTTCTTTGAATACTGGTGATTTGTCTGCAAATTTTCTTAGTCAAAAAAGCTCTGCCAGCTACAATATATACACATAAAAGACTCTAGTCTAATCTTATATTAAGATCATATTTTTCAATGATAAGAGTAGTACTAGTGTCGGTGAGACAAGAATAACAGAACATTTATGACAGAATGGCTGATGTACCTGATGGAGTAAAAACTGTTCAGAGGACTAAGGACTATGTTTCAGAATTCCCTGCTAAAAAGTCTAGAGGACTAGAGTGAAATTCATGATTAAATGTTGCTTCCTTTGACCAAATGAAAGGTTGTCAGAAACAACAAATGCATTGTTACATCAAAATAGATTGTTGCTGGGAATGGGAGCACTTACTAGAAAGACCTCTGCAGGGTAAGAGAAGTTGAAGCTTAAATCCCCAGAAGTGAGGAGGGCCTTACGTGTAGCAAACCCCAGTTTCATATGGCAACAAGCAGTACCCTCTAAAGGGATTCATGGAGCCAAGGCGCTAGTGAGCTCTACAGACTAAATAATAGATAGCTGTTTTCTTTTCTTTTATGCTTAGCTTTGTACCTCCCTCTCTCCACTGAGCACAGATGCTGAATGTCTCTAAGACAATATTCTTCACATCTATGAAGGAAGAATTTCCAGACCAACCTCTTGCCTGAAGCTGGTCAGAGTTGTCTGAGGCAAGCCCCTTTGGTCTAAATCCTTGTGATTTTCATCAGAATTGAGGCAAATTTTCCACTCAGCTATGCATCTAATGCCTGTAATTTCTATTGTCTTTCCTCTGAAATAGTCAGTTGATGAGAGAGTCAGAGGTCTCAGTCATGAGTTGAGAAGCAGAATCTTAACTTCTTAATGTCTTAACTAAGACATTAGACTGTATCTGAGCAATGTTTTGAGGATGTCAGAGCACATAAAGGAGGATGTAGCTGCATCCCAGTCTGAGCTGCTTGCTTACTCCTCTGATGGTTAAGTGGTCTTCAGGGAATCTCTGGCTTTAACACCTCCAAGTAATAACCAAAGTCTAAACTTGATTTTACTTCAGATTTGTTCTCATACAGTTATCATTTTAGCTCTCATCTGTTGGACAGGGGAGGAAGAAAGCCGGGGCTGGGTGATGGAAGAATTCTTTTTTTTTTTTTGTCTTTTATGTAGGTGTGATGAGGAAGTTTGTGAATAAGCTCAAGCAACATATTTCCTTCCAGTCTTTTATACAGAAATGAGACAATGTAGACACAAACAGGAGATTGATGAGCTTGGATCTAAGTGGGAGAACTAGTTTGGTTTTCCAGGTGTTAGTTTTGTCGGTGGGCTGAAGAGGTTTAGAGAGAATTTTCCCTAGAGTTTTTTTCCTAGGGAAAACCTAGATTTTTATCTAGTTTTACCTCTAGGGAAGACCTTCCTTAGCAGATTCTGCTTTTTAACCCTCATTATGCTTGTGCTTAAATATTGGCACATAAGACTTCTTTGCAGGGCAGCTGGGTTATTAGTGTAACACTGTTTTTGTTCATGACTTCAATATTTCTCTCAAGGCAAGCAACTTCCTGCAGGTCCTGACATTGACAGCTTACAATAGACTTCAAACAAATTTCATTTACTGATGGTTTAGGGCTTTAATTTATTCATGAGGATGTTTTTGAGCTATTAATAAGCTTGTGTCTTTAATACTGTTAGAGAGAATATATGAATTTATGAAAAAATATTTTCCTTGGTGTTTGTCTGCTCTTCTTTTCTGTGAGCCATCATTCTCTTCTGAACTTGAGCCCAAACTGTTTCAAGCTCGCTATATCTAGAATCTAATATTTTGAGTCAAAAAACCCAAAAATCAACAATGATGAAAAACATGCTCAGGCAAAGTCTTTTAGTCTGCAAAAGAATGAATATAAGCAATGACTTAGAAAGAATGCAGTGCTTTGGGAATTGAATTAGAATTGCAGTGAAATATATTTCTTGTATAAAAATACTTTGAGAGGAAATAAATGGTTCATGTGAGAAAGCTGTAATGAGAAACATAATTAATTATTTAGAAAAAAAAACAGAAGAAAAAGTTAAATGTATTTCTTTATAAATGGACATATCTTGTGAGACATCGTCTGCATCAGATTTGGAGAATTTATCCTATTCAGCAAGATTTAGAGTCCAAATAAAAATGCAGAGAAGTTTAATCTACAGTTGTGTGCAAGCACATTGCAGCATGCCACTCTCTTGGATTTACCTGAGAATTGTGTTCATGCTTCAGTTTGAGCCTAGACTGCAATACCTCAAATGGTAGCAGTCTTTTACTTGGTTTTAAATTTCAGTGTTTTGTAGTATCTGTATCCAGACATGATCTCTGATATAAGGTGTTATTTGACATATATTTGAATATATTCTCATGGATTATTGATGCTTGGTGAATATTTTAAATGCTGTATGTAGGTACTGAATTTATTTTAGTACTGAGTAATGGCTGTGCATTAGTGTGGATTCTGAGCTACTAATTCTGAAGATAGCAAGGATGGCTGCAAAAAGCCACACTTGCTAAATGAAGACTAAAATCCTTTAGGATTTCCAAGAGGACATCATGCTATGAGTACTGGGAAGGAGTTAGGAAAATATCCCTTTAGCCTCTCTTTTGAGAACTTTGGAAGTATCCAGTCTGTAGTGAGTGATCTGCACCTCCCAAACTGTTCACAGTTATGATGTACTCAGCAAACATACAGCAGAACATCACTGCTCTGTGATTTCCTTATCTCTCTTCTGATATCAGGACCATTACTATCAAATCTTTCTGTCATAGGGTAAGAGAGAACAGTTCACCAATAGATACAGAGCAATAAACAGGATAGGAAGTGAGTGAGGCAGCCCTATTACCTTATTCCTTTCTTTGGGTCCATGCATTGCTAAGAAGGAGTAAGAGTGGCGAAAATGAACTGGCTGTGTAATATTAATTACCTTTCTATATAGTAAGGGGAAAGAAACTGTGCTTATAGCAACTTCTAAATTTCAAAACATCATCACCATCTATGATTATGATTTGGCAGGAAGCATATGTTTGCTCAGTCACATCCTTTTTGGGAAAAGAATAAAGTCACTAAGACCAGTACCATTCTTGCCTGAGGAAAGATCTAGATTACATTTACCCTTGAAATGAAGAGAGTGGTACACTGAGAGTTTAAGATTGTTCATATACACCAGAAAATAACATTTGTATATGAAAATTGGTCTCCAACTCCTCATTGTTGTATCTATCTATTTCTATAGCAGTACAAGGTCTTTGTATCTCAGCAGGTGGGCTAGTTGCATTAGACTGACCTGGTGACAGAACCCTCTTAAAAGTTTGTTTTGTATGCTTGGGGTTGGTTAATATCTTCCGCGGAGTCCAGTATAAAACATGTAGATAGAACATTATTGAAGACATTTTTGATACATTCTTGCTCTGTATCTCTACCAGATCTTTCTATACCATGTTATACCGTCCTTTTTCAACTTAGTTTCCTGGTTTTTATGCCTTAAGGCCTATTCCTTAAAAATTAGATTAGAATGCTGAAGATCAGCTCAATATAAACCGTGAACTAGATCTGCAGTCAAGCTTTCTCAGATTCAGAGCTTCAAATTAAGTTTGAATTTAATTTTTTTTTGAATATATTTTAAATGATCCTCAAAGGCAACCTGACTTATTATCTCAAGCGGCAATTCTAGTTTTCTGCCCACAGTTTTAGCTGCATGCATAAATTCTATTGATTTTGAATAAAGTATAAGAAGCAGCCTGCTAAGAAAGTAGTTAATTGAGCAGTTTCCACAGAATATAGCATTTAACAACATACTCATTTCCAGTAACATATTTTGAACCTCAGATCTTTTCTAACTTAGAAATATAATTGCAAGGACAATCCCTCCCTTGCAACTGAAAGATTATAACTAACTGTGGATGCTTCAATACACATACAAAAGGTCTTGTTAAAAGCAAAGTAAGATCACCTTTCATTTTGGTATTCTTTGATTAACATATTCCCCTTAGTTCTGACATGTTCTGCTTTTGTTGGTCTGTGTGGCAGGTTTTGTTATCTTAACAGTCATTTTTGTTGTTCAGTGTGCAAAACTGTTCTATGTTTTTTAATCAGTATGCAGCAATTTTTCAGGACTATTTTAATCATGCTTACAGCAGGCCAAGCTTATGACAAAATAATTGATTGCCTGATTTTTATCATACTGTGAGGCTATGGAAATATTGTGTTGTATTGATTAAGGACTCAGCCTTTTTGTATGACACAGATTGTTTGTATTACTGGCTTTTAGCCAGCACAAGGTGTGATAAGTTAGGGATAAGCTAATAAATTTATTTTTAAAATTAAGTCATATATTGGTTTTGATTCTTATTTTACTGGAAAGAGGAGA
>JAVCKT010032000.1:0-11071 GCA_032273925.1 Rhynchotus rufescens | reverse complement strand
TTTTTAATGTTAATTCTTGCTGTCTTTAAAAAAGTAAACCTTAAATATTGAACTAAAATCACTGTGATTTTCTGTTTGTAGGATTTATTTGGGGACAACAAATTACTAACTTGAGTAGAATCTTTCTGGAGGCCCAGGCACCCAGGTGGCTGCAACTGCTGTTAAAATCAGGGAGGAATTTTACCAGCATCTATGCGGATGGAATTTACCTTCCTCTCAAGCAGTAGCAGGAGATGAGTTTTGAGCTTTACAGAACATAGCTGTTCTGTTTTGGAATTTTTTGACCACTGATGTGGTCAAAGTTTTTTTGATCACTGTGATGTGTTATGCTGAAATGCAATTTCTCCTCGAAAAGGAGGAAAAACTGCTGCTACTTAAGGGAATTTTGTACTGCTCAGCAAGTATGGTTTAGATAACAGTAAAAATGACTTTTAGCCTTATTTGAGACCTCATTTATTTTTTTTACTTACATGCAGGTTTGTAAACGCATGGATTTGGTTTGCCAGCGAATGTTAAATCAAGGATTTCTGAAAGTGGAAAGATACCACAACTTGTGTCAAAAGCAAGTTAAAGCTCAGCTTCCAAGGTATGTACAAATTAAAATTGCAGTTAAATTTTAATCTTAAGCATAGAATTATCTTAAGCATAATACTAAAAAGGAATCTCTTGCTGACCAACCCAGCTTTACATCCTAAAGATTTGAATTCTATCTATTTTCATTTTGTTTTCCAAAAGCACCTAAGATCTAGTTAGAAAATAATGGTATAGATGAGTGTAATTTTAGTACATCTGGAGCTGGAATTTTGGAAAGTGCCTCTGGTA
The DNA here is from genome assembly GCA_032273925.1 of Rhynchotus rufescens. Lineage (NCBI taxonomy): Eukaryota > Metazoa > Chordata > Aves > Tinamiformes > Tinamidae > Rhynchotus > Rhynchotus rufescens. Next base: position 10,249 of record JAVCKT010032000.1, on the reverse strand, counting down.
TTTTAAATAGGGAACAGAGAGGTCTTGTATTACTCAGCTCTTCTGGAATGGATAAATGCCATTCCTTTTCAAGACAGGCTGCCTTCACTGATGACTTACCTATAATTCTGCTTAAAATAGCAACAGTGGTAACGATTAAACTGGGGAAGAGGGGGGGTGTTGACAAGCGAGCATTATAGGGAGCTAGGAGGTCGTCCTAAAGTAGTATCTTTTCTGCCCTGGTCAGTGAGTAAGTGCATCTTTTGCTGTTCCATCAGATTTCTTTGGGTCAAGAAATTAAATGCTACTGATGTTGAGATCTTTTGTCAAAAATGTTTGTATTTCAACTTAAAGTTAACAATAAGCAGTAATATATTTATTTGTGTCAATTGTGTTGGAGTACTAATTGTAGGAATATGCGACCATAAAATCTTTATATTGCTAGTGAAACTTGTTTATTTATAGTGTCCTAAATTACATATATACGGATCCCATAAAACTTGTCATTATTTAGGGAACAAATTTTGTTTAAGGAAATACACTGCACTGTTACAACTTTTCCATAATGACATAACTAACTGAAGTGGTTACATTTTCAAACCTCAAAAGGCTTTTGAGAATGAAATTGAGTGATTGTTGCAGTTGTATTTTGTTGACTCACTGTTAAATTGGTGTCACTTAATGGTCTGTCTCCTAGGCGGGAGTCGGAAAGGAGGAATCATTCATTAGCTCGTCATGCAGACATCCTTGCTGCTGTAGAAACAAGACTCTCCCTATTAAATATGACTTTCATGAAGTATGTGGATTCCAATCTCTGTTGCTTCATACCTGGAAAGGTAAAATGTAAACTGTATTATGCAAACTTGTATCTCTATGCTTTTTTTTAAAAAAAAAAAAAAAAAAGTTAGGCTTTAGGGAAACTTGTCTTGCCTAAAAAAATGTAGAAATAATTGGGAACAGTATGTTGGATACTTACAAACACACAAGCCAAAACTCTACTGTGAAAGGCATCATGAAATGAATGAAGTGGACTATATCTAAATATTGATTCCTGAACTTGATTTCTGTGTCCCCTTAGACTTTTGATGTTTGACTTGCAGAATGTGCATCTTTCTACAAAAACCAGAGGGATATTTAGGTCATAAGCCCAAATTGTAATTGTACAAAACAGCCAGAGGCCAGGTCATTTTAAGATGTAATAGTTCATGCATCAGGAAGACTTTAATTTGAGTTAAGATTTTATTTGAATTCAAGTATATAGTATGTGGAAACACTGTTTATTATTAATATGAATGGTGTATTTTTGTGCTACATGAAAATAGCTTTGCTAATGTTATTACTACTGGACAACTTGAGATTTTTCAGAATACTAGGCCAACATAAAATAGAAATTATGTAAGCGAGATGTATGTCACGGCTATCAGTGTTTTATAGCTGTGAGACAGGTGTAGAGGAGGATTGACACAATCCTGACCTGAGGAAGACTGGGACAACTCAGGCACAAGCCTGTGAACATTAGATTATTGATCTCTTTTCTTATGAGATTTGGATGTGTGGATATTCATTTTTTCCTGGAAATATACCTGAATTTCCACTGAGGTGAACTGAAAACAATCTCTTGGATTCAGATGAATAGCAGATAGTTCTCCCTTTAGTATAGTAGGCATAGGCTGTCAGCATGAAATATAAGATTTAAGATAAACTTACCTTAAAAATGCTGCCTTAATTTTTTTTTTTTTTTTTTTTTTAGGAGTGGAGATAAGGTAGTTGTCAAGCTAGACCTTGGGTGTTGGGCAAGCGAGCTTGCCAGGCATTTTCCTTTGGAGAACTGGGGCATAAGGAGCTTTATTTATTTGTACTCAAATCTAACAGCTGGAAAGATTTTATTTTCCTCTTCACTTAGTATACTAGTTTGGTAGCACTGCTGTTCTCAGCACAGTCATGAGCTCCTTAGTTTTTGGTCAGGCAAATTCCAGACACTCTATTTATGTGCAGTGTATGGCTTCCCTCGCCTGCCCTGCTCCCCTCAGTAAACCTTCATTTGAATGAAGCTGCTACAGACATTTCAGGATGTGAATTCATATTAGAATATATGAATCCTGATTTGACTTTCAGCATACTGTGTAAGGTTTCCAGATCAATAACGAAATGCTGCTTAGTATTTTTTGTTGATGATAGTAGGAAAATACCATGAGGATAAAATTTTTAAGAAGTTATAACATGGAAAAGATTAGTGAAGACTCTTGTATGCTTGCTGGGTGATGAAACACTTTGGTCCTAAGTCTAACTCTTGCAGCTTTTTATCTAGACTTCTTTTACTCAAACACAAGGTGCACTTGTGTGATTCCGAGTTCCTGAGGGCTTTGTTTTTCAGTAGGCTTTTCAGCCATTACTAATTTGATACAAAAGAAAAATCATGTCAGTAATTTCTATACGGGCACACCAGCACTCTTATTTTGAGCTGTTCAGACTATAGTTTATAATTAGCAGGGCTCTGTATTTCTCCTGAAAATGGGGCTTATTTCTAAGCCTGTTAGGTGGTCTGCCAACTGTGGATTCCTATTTCATAATTAATGTATTTTGGATCTAATCTGGATTTGCAGCATTTTAGGTGCATGCAAGTGAACTCGAGTATTATATTTGCAGCTCTTCAGACTGGCATGCTAATGCTTGCTGTTCCATTCACATGTTATATATGTCTCGTGATGGGCTGGGGAATGACTGCGCTGCAGACATGGTTAATGTGGCTTTCAGTATCTGCTTCAGGTTCTCCAGAAAGAAATGTGTATGTTTTACTGCATATAGATTGTATAATACAGAGTTCAAGTATGGCTGTAGTAAAACAAATATTGCTTATGACTATCTTGCACACTGAGCAGTAGTTCAGGAGTTTGAAGAGAATTGCTGTGATGCATCAAGTCAGTGTTTTCTTTAGCATATGAAAAATTGCTTTTCTGCTTCTACAAAGTACAGATTTTCATTTCAAATAGCTGATGCAAAACTAAAATACAGAGTAATATGCAAGAGTACTGCTTGTGTGGGAGAAGCCCCTAACTACACCAACACATTAGCTTCTGGAGAGATCTGAAATAATTTTGTCTTCCCTTTATCAGAAAATCCTAATGTTTATTAAATATTTTAGGTAATCGATGAAATTTATCGTGTGCTAAGGTATGTAAACTCTACAAGAGCTCCTCAGAGAGCCCATGAAGTTCTTCAAGAACTAAGGGACATTTCTTCCATGGCTATGGAATATTTTGATGAGAAGATTGTTCCAATACTGAAAAGAAAGCTGCCTGGGTCAGATGTATCAGGACGTCTCATAGGAGCTGCCCCAGGTATTAATTCCAACATACAGTTATTTTTTTTTTCTTTAAAAACTCATAGCACATCTTTTTAAAGCTCCCTCTTTTACATATGAGCTTCATCACATACATATTGATGATACTTATTTCTTAAGAATGTTAAATGAAATTTGTTTGCCTTGAAATTTAAGGAGGCTTTGTATTACCCAAAGAATGGTCACTTGAATGTATGTTATAATTATGCATCATGTGTATTCATTCAACAAACGCTTTTGTGCCACCAATGAATGAGACTTTATCATTGCACTTGGTTGAGATTTGGCACATGAGATGACAGATCAAGATGACTTTTATTTTTAGTACAGTCAGCAAATTAATTAGCCTAAGCTGCTGTAGTGCACAGAGAGCTGGAACATACTTGGATGTGCTTTTTAACTTTCCTGGGGCCCTCATGTCGTCATTAGCAAGCTAAACACTTGTGGAGAATATGGAAAAGGCAGTTAAAATAACAGTCTACAAGTAAACAATTAAGTTGGTTCTTTGTATAAACCTATTGGATTCTGTAATTTGTGTTAACCAAACTCTGGATGGTTGCCTTGCATGCGCGTACACACACACACACATCTGTCTATATATATATATAAATCATGGCCAACCTTCTTTTCACACACTGTTGGAGAACCTTAGATTGTGAAATAAGCTCTCACAAGAATAATTTCACAAACAAAATGGTGGGACTAGCAATAGTAGCTGCTTGATGTTGCTGATATGCCCTGGCCATCCTTTTAGTTCTAAGTGCATATATTGCTTCTTAATTATAGCCTCTTTGTTATACCTCAGTTCCACTGAGTCTCTTGGGTGAGGAACTGCAGCCCAAAACCATAGATGATCAACTTAGGAAGCGCAGGGCTTTATATGGCATAGAAATCTGTCTTGTGCTGAGAGAAGAACTGTAATAGCAACTCTTTTAGTGTCAGATAGCTGTAGATATGCAGGTATCTGAAAGGAAAAAAAGAGAGAAGGGTGATTGTTCAAGACTGTTCTAGATTATTCATTCTTCATGGTGCTTAACAGCTGCATCTTACTTGCACTACATCTTATGACAGAAAAACAGTGAAATGATACAGAAGATATTATTCTCATTGATTCTCAGCAGTTCTACGGCGTTCCTAAGCTTAAGCTGCAGGACTCCAAACATGGTTTTAGGACCCAAGAAAAATAAGGACAGACTGTTTAAAAGAGCAGGGAAAACAAATTATAAAAATCCTTTTTAAACAAAACCTTTCTGAACTCTACGTTAAACTGAACTATCTTGTCAAGCCCCAAAACACAAACTGTGTACAACGAAAAGCAGAGTTGTACTCTTATACTGAAATGTATTACATTATATTTATATATTCTGTAATATAGCCACATTGGAGTTTCTTAACATCTGTGACATTAAGTCTACCTGACAACATAATCTCTCCTCATAAACTTTGATAGAGCAAAAAGGGGCTTTACATGCAGAAAATGAAAGATGAGCTGTTTTTCAGCCAACTGAAAATCCAAGTAATTTCAGTTAAATTAGTTGCCCTGAAATGCCATATGCTCTTGTTATGTACTTATATAGCTACTTGCAGCCGGTATTCAGATGATGTTTGGGGAGCAGGATGAACAAGAGATGAAAACTGGGGCAAAACGGTTTAAAGATACAGGGAATAAATTACTGTTTTCTCTGAAGTTCCAGGGCCTTCTGCAGCACTAACAACAATGCAGCTCTTCTCCAAGCAAAACCCTTCGAGACAGGAGGTGACCAAACTCCAGCAGCAAGTGAAGACAAACGGCGCCGGGGTGACAATGCTGAGGCGGGAAATCTCGGAGCTTCGCACCAAAGTGCAGGAGCAACAGAAACAACTCCAAGACCAAGATCAGAAACTGCTAGAGCAAACCCAAATCATAGGTGAACAGAATGCCCGGTTGGCTGAGCTCGAGCGCAAACTGCGAGAGGTGATGGAGAGCGCAGTAGGAAATTCCTCAGGTTCTGGCTCAAACGAAGAATCTCCTAGAAAACGGAGGAAGGCAGCTGAATCTGTAGACTGTCCTAGGAAATCTAAACGCCTTCGAAACAGAAAATAACTTAGGCTGCTGGCTCTTCAAAATACCACTTAGACTTGAACAGTCATTTTCCTTCATCGAGACTTTTCCCCTGCTTTCTGTCTCGGTGGGCCTAATTCACAAGATCTTTAAGATTTGCAATAAATATGTACTAACCTGACCTGCTCTATCATGTTTTGAAGAGTTAATCTTTTTTTTTTTCCTGTGCAGATGTGTTTAAACCTGTTTGTGTTTATGCATATATTCACATAAAATCTTAAATCCTGTCTTAACTGACAAGAAAGTTAAGCTTGCAAACAGATGTCCTGTTCACTTGAAGAAAAGACCCACTTTTTAAATCTTGTTTGAGAGAACTTGACCTTTTTTGTTACAAGTGACCTTGTCTGGAATGTCTGAAAAGTAGTTAATACTTTTTCGGGATCTGTGTAATGAGTAAAACTGACTTCTTAAGCTATGGTATTGGCTATATACTTTTGTAAACAAGGAAGGGCCTTCTGTCCAGACTTTACATGCACACCCCCTCGCTGTAGGTCTTGGGAGCCATATTCTAAATTTGCATGGATAGGTGCATGTGCTGCTTAGCCTGCTAAAAGCACTTGCCTGAAGTTGATCTCTACTCTGGGAGGGAGTAGAGACCTGTAGAGCAAATCTGTGTTCCTCAGCCCTCACTTAGCATCTGCTTCCAGCACAACTGCTTCCCTGCGGCGAGGTGCTCTTGCGGGGCTAGGTGCAGGAGGCTTTGGAGCCGGGCTCTCTGCCACTGTCGCTGCCTGTACATTGCAGGTGCTGTTAGCCAAAGCTTGGGAATGGAGCGGCTGCCTGTGTCTCACTTGGATTCACAGGCCAACATCAATAAGTGTTAAACTGTCCCTGCAGTAACTGCGCTGGGTGGGATGACATTTGAATGAGATGCTGTATTATGGAAAAACTTAAACTATTTTGTGTGTATGTGTTGGGGGGGATGTGTGGAGATTTCTCTGTAATATGACAATATTCTAGCTTTCCTTATCCTAAACGGTAAATCACATCAGACAAAGCTTTAATTTCTTTTGCACTTCTGTTTTGAGCTTGTAACTGGAAAAGCATGTCTTGCACTGTTCAGTCTCTCTGGTCACTTTAACAACCTCAGAGTTGTGTACAGTGATGGTTTTTTTCCCCCCGTCTGTATATTTTTGGAACCTTATACAAGCGCCATTGTCCTTGTTTTGTTTTAATGTACTAAACTATGTAGCTTTATTGTTTGACTTACGTTTCTTTTTTCAATCAGCTGTTGCTTTGGGTTTAGGTGGTACAGAATTCAACTTGGTATGGCACTAAAATGTGCAAATGCTACAGGTGTAGCTGTTTAAAATATTACAAATATTCCAGTGAGTTAAAGTGCAAATATCTCATGTTTTGTGTAGCTCTCAGCATAACATAGTGGTTGTATTTGTCACCAAACCAATCAGGACTTATAAGGTAAAATGTTTTAGACCCTTGGGAGAACTGACATTTTTCCTGAAATTTAAGCTTCAAGTTTTAATTCTAAAACATACTAGTTCACATCAGAGGCAACACTGCAAAATATCATTGCTAATGTCCATATTTTTGTCAGACAATTTTAAAATCAACTTGTTTGTTAGTTTAAGGCTTTTTAAAAGCCATGTTTCTTTTTAAGCAAAGCATCAGTAAATGATTAAAGGTTATCTGGGACAAAGTTAAAACTCCTGAAAGACCATATGCTGTTATTGAACTTGCATAGTTGTTTTTTTGTTTTTGCTTTTTTACTGTTACAGACATCTTGAATATAGATGTCAGCTGTTCAGTTAAAAATACTTGCACGTGCCTTCATTCTTTAAAAAAATAATTTTGACTGAGTGTAAGCATGATGACAGCATGATAGCAGTAATTCACTTGCACCAGATAATACACAACACATTCATTTAGCAGGCCTATTACTTTAACAGATATTTGTGGTTAAATACTTGTATGAGTAAACACCAGTGAAGTACATTTACTGAAAAGGTTTATTCATACATCTCTAAAATCTTTCACTTCTTAATTTCTAGCAGATGCAAACACCTTTCTCCCTCCTCACTATACAAACAGTTGTTCTTAGGTTAATGCTACTCTTAGGGGTAGCACTGACCTGTGCTGGTGAATCCCTGGCTCTGTGTATGCTGGGGTGGAGAGCAGAATAGCCGGTTGGGATGGGGAATGTTCCTGGGGAGCACTGCCAAGCTGGAACCTTCCCCTCAAGGAAGTTGTGTGTGCTGCAAGTTAGCAGGTGTGTCCTGACCCTCTGCATGCTGCCAAGTTCAGTACAACTGCACCAGGCCCACGAAGCTTAACAGGGAGTGGGGAGGCCTCAAGCTTGAGAAGAGCCCAGCCGAGCTACGTGACATCCTGGGGAGGTCCCGGTCATCAGCTGTCCTGTCCTGGAGGCCCTTGAGACAAGAGTGTCTGTGTTACCAGAAAATAGCTGCAATGTTAACTTTTGACATTGTATCGTGCCTAAACTGAAGAGGTTGCGTTTTGCAGTTTGACACACAGGCTGAAGTAAAGCTAAATCACTCCTGAATTGATATGTTTCTATGCAAGTTTACACCCCTTAGTATACCAACACTGAAAAGTACAGTGGTAATTAGGCTGTTTAAGGAAGTACCTCAAACTAGTGAGATAAAAATGTAGCTTTTACAATTATACCAAAAAAAAAAAAAAAAAAGTATTTACAAACAGCTATCAGTGGTGGTGTTCAGTTTTTGTACATGTATCAAGGGCTAAAACTAAACAGCTCAGAGTCGAGAGATAAAGTGATAGTACACACACTACCTACCTTCTATAGCTATTATCTTACATAGGTTAAAACTGTGTTTCTAATACTGAAACTGATGTTCTTATGTAGTTTCTTTTTCTAAAATGACTTTCTTCACAAAATGTTTTTGTTTCATAACAGGCTCTGCTTTTCTGCTTTATTTCTTTCCTTTATTTTCAAAGTCTGTAAAAATCCTAAGTCTCTAGGGTATCTAATAAGTATGGTGAAAGATGCTAATGAAGACACTAAATGCTGCCCAGTGGTACTTTTTTTAGAGGGCAAGGCTATTGCCCATCACCTCTCCCCAAATTCAGCAGCTTGTGATTTTAGCATGAGTGAATGCAAACGCAGTGTGGAGGCCCTGCAGTGAGAAAGGCTCCCTGCTCAGCAAGGGAAGTCTCAGACTGAAAAACAGATAGAAACCATCTGTTTTTATAAGTGAAACAGTGGTAGACCCTTAAATATCTGCTACTAGCAGCACGCCATGTGAACCTCACTGTAAAAGTTCATGTCTTCACGTAATTTCTTGAAAGGCAAGACTGTACTGAACGAACCTTAGTCGCCCCTACTGAGATCTTCTAAGGAGTATAGGTAAGGATGAGACTGTGTAAACTATTTTCAGCACCAAGGGCCTCCTGAAAATAGGATGGCCTAGGATGCAGTCACACCTGTCTGCAGTCAGGGAGAGTAAGACAGTTCCTTGGTGCTGCTGCTGGTTTTAAGAAAGTAATGTGCAATTAACAGTGAAAGAACAATCTCAGATTCAGCAGCCAGTTGTTGCAGTGCTTTGTGGTGTGTGTGCGAGCTGTGCGCTGGGGGCTACTCTGCGTACCCGTCCCGCGCTGCCTTGGCCCTACCTGGAGCGGCTGGTCTGCAGCACGTGCTCCGGGCGCCTCCGGGGCCGCGCTCCGCTTCCCGGCTTGTGCAGCAGCCCGGCACGTGCGGTCACGCCGAGCTCCGGGATCCAGCGGTCCTCTGGAGGGAAAACAACAGACACAACAACGGCTCACTTGCTGAAGGTGTGAGAACTCTGCACGCATCATACGAACTGCCTAAACCATGAAGACTCCGTGATTAAATAGCAACAATGAATTTACCTGTGCCTGAAGGAATTCTTCTCCCCTTCGGCAATTGCATTTCCCCAAACCTTCCTGGTTAATATTTTCCTCAGTCATTTAAGCCTTGTTTGGCTGATATGGGATATTTAGTTTATAAATTTGGAATTTTTTGTTGAATTGCCATGCTGGAACTTGTGATTGTTTACAGACATGCGGCGGCAGTGCAGGAAATCTGCCTCTGCACTGAAGGTCGGAGGCCCTTCCTGCAGCGCTGCCGGGGAGCAGCCGCACCTCTCCTGGCAGCGCAGGCACCCGCTCTTCGGGCAGCATCACACCGACGCATGGGAAGGTCTGTGCTGCACTGGTGGGTAGCAGTGCTAATATCTGAGCCATGACAGGAGGGAAACATTTTCAGAAACTTAATGCGCAGTGTTCAGAGTGAGGCTGAGCGAAACACTTGTCCTGGCAGCTTTTCAGACAGCTCCTGCACTGCTACAAAAAAGTAAAAGAGTAAAAGAACCCCCCAAGCACTTCCTGGTTTATTGTGAAACCATCACTGCACAAGTAACTGAAGCCCCCTTGCAAGGAGAAAATGCCTTGGTGAAATCTGAACATCTATTTTACCTCCGAGTGAGGTAATATTTGGAATCCTATGCTGCACCTGCCCACAGAAAGTACAAAATTCAGAGTGTGACCAAGCAGGGAAAACCTGTGAATAGTCTCATTTTCCATGTATTCTCTACCTGCTCCTTTTTTACTAGTAATTCCTTCCTAATGTGCATAATTAAAAATGCATGCAAACAAAAATATTACCAAACTGTTATGTTTTATCATTCCTGTGCTTTGTCCATTATTTCACATTTTCAAGGTGGGGACTGTATTTTGTTTGTGTTTGCACAATTTTACATAGGGCTTTTGGCAACTAGTATATATAAGCCTCTTATTATTGATGGTTATTATTAATAAATTTTAAGTGATTCATCATGACCCTTCAGATATTTGTCTTAATTTAGTAG
>JAVCKT010031998.1:0-28647 GCA_032273925.1 Rhynchotus rufescens | reverse complement strand
ATGCAATCATAAATTAACTAGTAAACCAAGCAGACTCCGTTCACCTCAAGTAACCAACTGTGCTTGCATATAAAGCACGTGTTGCTGTTCTCTAGATTAACAGGACAGATGCTCATAGTGGAAATCACAGTCTGAGGTTCCCCAGCTGCACTTTCAAATCTGTGGATCCCTACCAAGCACCAGGAAAGGTGGGAAGGTTTCCCGGAGGAGCCACCTCTGCAATATGAGGAGGCTTGGCCACCCTTCCACACTCAACTGAACCCGCGCAAAGCAGGGTATTTGTCACCCCATCTGCGTCCTTTCTCCTCCACTGGGGTTTAACATATCTCTGAAACAGAACTGATGTTTGCCTGTTAAATGTGGTGCCCCACTGCCTTTATATTTTATAATCTATCACGTTAGGAGTTTATGCAGTCACAAAGCACGTTTTGTTTGAGAAGAACCAAAGAAGGAGGGTTATCTCTTGGGTATTTTTCAAAGGAGGTTGAAGAGGGCCTTCCTCAGGGGGGAGCACCCCACTGTTCTCCTCCTACAGCACCTACATACCTAGTCGCTGCTGTTTAGCATCTTTATCACTCGTAGAGCTGCTGCTGTGGCGGCGGCGATTGGACCCTGAAAATGGAAAAGTGCGAGCAAGTCAAAGTAGGGCTCTAGGAAAGGACCTTACTAGAGCTCAGTGGGCTGCTGGAAAACGAAAAGCAAAATGGAAGAGAAACAAGTATTTGCAAATCTGGGCTGCATGTAGAGAATGGTTCTCAATTGTGGTATATTTAAAATCTGACTGGATGCAATCCTGGGCAACCTGCTCTAGCTTATCCTGCCTGAGCAGAAGGGTTGGACCACATGATCTCCAGAGGCTCCTTCCAACCTCAACCATTCTCTGATTCTATAACTGAAGAAGAGGTGCATCTAAGTACAGAAAATAAGCTTGGGATGGTCCTCGAGACACTAATCCATTTCTTTGGCCAAGACGGCGTACACCGAGTTCTCCCAAGCAACATCAGTGTCCAGGCCCTTTTAAAGATCTTCAGGAACAGAGGCCCCTCAAGCACTCCAGGCAATTAATTCCAACACTTCAGTTAGGCAGTGCTTCCTAGTAGATAGTGTCAAACTTGTCGGCCATAGTGTGAGTCATTAGTTTCTTGCTCTGTCTATTACAGACACAGGCCCTCTAATTTGGACATTCTTAGTGGTGATGGAGATCCACTACCTCCCTGGGACAAATAACCAGCTATGAGGATTCCACATTTATTTAATACTGGAATACGACTGTGGTTTGGCTTCACAGAGCAGTCAATGTCCACATTTTACTAGTCACAGCCAGTAACATTTGGGACATCAGGAAACAACCAGTTGCGGTGGTGCAAGCTGCCTGTGGAAGCCTGGCCTGGAAAACTTTTGCAGGAAATAATGCATGTTTTCAAAGGCATGTTTGGCATGGGCTGTGCTAAATTTAGCAAATGAGTTCAGATCCTTTTGCTCAATCTGCCCATCTGGTGAGGAGCATCATGCTAAGCAGTACCAGAACCTTAGCCAGAAAGTACCATGCAGGCCTTACGTGAAGCGTCCTTGGGACTGACCCTCGAGTGTTGAGACCCACTGTGGAAAGTTCACGCTTTCCTCAGCAATATTTCCTTTTTGGGAACTACTCGAAAGAGCTGCATCCCTACCCTGTCTCACAGCTACAGATTAACAAAGCCCACAGCCTCACTTGTTTGATGTTTGTCACTCCTCAGGACTTAAGTCCATCCAAAGCAGGAGAAACCCATAGGATGAATCAGAAAGACAGCAGTGACAGGAAATCACTGCAAGACTATGGAAGACTATAAATACTGCGAGCTCGTTAATGGGGCTGCCTATAGGCTGGCCTCTGGATCTGCCTGGCTTTGAACAGAGAAGAGCACAAGGACAGCTTTGTTTCACTGGGGGGATCAGAGCAGTGACTGGTTACCTCTGGAGAACTCATGACCCATGAGATGCTGTATTTGCACTGCTGGCAGAGGCAGCTCTGAGTGACCAGCAGACACCAAAGTGTCTCTGCAACCACAGGAATGAGAAGGACCACAAACGGTAGGTTGATATTTAAAGAGGGGATCACCACCAGAGATGGGCAAGAGCTCTCTTCTCAGGGAGCTCAGGCGTGACGGGGCTGAGAGCTCTCCCAGCGAAGCCAAGAGCAGCTTTTCCGCATTTCTGAATCTGCATGAGTAGCACGAGGCACTATCGAGCGTTAAAGCCACCCTGCCACCTGCACCAAGCACCTCGACAAGACCCCAGGTCTGCAGGGGCTGCCTGCACCCACGGGGCGCCCAGCTCGGGAAGGGAGCTCGCAAGACTCCTTGGGGTTGCAGCCTGCAGGATAGCAGGGCTCACTCCCGGCTGCTTCGCCTTCCTCCGGTGTCCGTTGCAGGGCTGCAAGCCGCAGGCAGCCTCTGTGCCAGCATCACTCAGTGGGATCATATCAGAAGGGGAATAAACTGGATTGCCCTTGCTGCTGTCACCACCACCCATCCCCTCACAAAGCTGCCAGTCCCAGTCGCCTCTTTTCTTTCCGCTATCAGACCATTCACACGGACAGGGCACCAGGGCTGGTGCTTCATTTCTAGAAACTGAATACCAGGTGACTAAAGTAGCAACTCACAATTATATTTACCAGCCCCTGACACTTTCCATGACTGTTACATGCGCCCCCAGGCGCACTGCTCAGTGGGGACACGTAATCTGGAGCATTTTCACTTTGCAGCAAAGGCTGTTAACTGATTTTCAGGTTTGATGCAGATGTAAAGCACATGGGAAGCAGCAAGTAATCTGTCAAATCTCTCCTCTCCTGACCTGCACTGTGTGGGAAGGCCTCCACCCTAAATTTATCTCTGAAACAAGCCCTAGAAAGACAACGACCCATGCCATTAAGCTCTCACTCTGTCTCAAATGGAGAGTAGCCTCTCAAACCATCTCTAAAATGATTTTTGCTGGCTCAGCTCTAGATTTACGTGTCTGCTCTGTTTTCGAGAGTCAAACCAACGTTCTCCACCTACCAATGAGTCAACCGCACCAACGGCACAGAGAGACAGGAAAATACCCGTGTTTAGTGGAACAAAAGTGAATGAGCTGCTCAGCAAAGTTAGGGCCGAGGGGACTTTCTGAAATGCAGGGAGAAATGAAACAAGGGAGATGTGTCTGAAAAGCACCGAGAACTGGAAGAAAAATAAGAGAAGTTGCGGTGAGTTTCTCCCCCAACTTTGCCACCTCTGTGGTCCGTACGCCGCAATATATGGGATATGTGTAGCCCTATGGGATATGTGTAGCCCTATGGGATATTTGTAGCCCTGCCCAGCCCAGCCCGTGGGGAGAGACAGGAGTAGAGAGCACCCAGGGCCCATCCAGCCTTACCTCTTGGCACACCAACCCGGGCACTCTCACCTGCACATGCTTCTTGCTTCTGGCTTAAATGACCTAAAAGAGTGGAATTGGAAATGAAATATTGTTATTGCCAGTGTCCTGCTCTTGAAATCTAGCAGCCCTTGAACCAAAAGGGCTGACACAAAGCAGGCAGATTTCAGGCTTCCCACCTAATGCTCTTCTGTCAACTTTACTTTCTGCTTTGTGAAACAGGTCTTTGTATGTCATGCAAGTCAGAGTGTGAACTGCTTTGGCTGATAAAAAGGGGAATTCCCAAAGGGGAATCGCTGCTCTGCCCTGTTTCTGCATCAGGATGCTTGGGTGATGCAACCCTTGGTAGTGTTAGCTTGCAGGCCAACCAGAGCACTCCTCTGCCTTGCTGCATGGCTGTATAAGGAGAAGAAGTGAGGCAGGGAGGCTCAAGCTGTGAGGACATCCTAGCAAGCAGCAAAGAACAAGGTTTCAGTGGGCACGTGCCCTGTGCCATGGCCGCAAACAGAATCCATTCGACAGTGTGAATAACTCAACCCTGTCCCTATGTGCTGTGTAAAGCAGAGTAAGCCAGTGCTGGTGCTGAACGACTTGCTCCAGCTCTTTCTCCAGTGCCCATCTCAAGCCCTTCTCTCATCCCTTGGTATCTGCATGCCTGTTCACGCAGCTGTTCAGAGCAAACTAAGCTGCAGAACTGATCTGTATCTGGCCTACCCATCGCTGCTCCCCACTTGCATCTTAATGTGAATTAGCTCTCCAGCCTCATCCATCCTGTGGCCTCACAAATGCTTTTCTCTAGGAGGAACTTTATGAAATGGTTGTGACACTCTTGCCCACTCCCTGATCTCAGCTGTGGGTCCCCACTACTTCCTACGCCACCGTGATGCTCATCAACACCACACGAGCCAGTTCTGGCAGCTCAGCTGGCTGAAATACTCACTTTGGGTCCAGATCCTGGTCCCTCCCAGTCTGATAGGGCCATCTAAACACAAACTTGGGCATCTGACAAAACCTGAAGGGCAGCTGCACACTCACCTGGTCTAATAGTGCTTTGCTCCCACAAGGGGTGGTATTTTTGTCTCCTGACCAAGACCCAAGACCCACTCAATCCTGTGGGACAGCCCTTACCTTCACACAGACCTGCAGGGAGCCAGAAGTAACTGAAGATGTCCCACAGACCAAGAAGTGGCTAATCTGCAGCAGCATCAATGACGCTAGCTGTTTGACAGCACGCCACACTCAACCCAGGGTAAGTCAACCCCAAAGCCTTAAACAAAATCTTCTCTTCTATGATATGTCACTGCCTCTAAGGGTTAAAGTCAGTTCTGTTGTTCTACTTCCACCCCCTCAATTCTGCAGAAGTAACTGCTCCTGCAGCTGGTGAGCAGGGGCTGAGCCAGAGTGAGAATCCCTGGCAGGTTACGGCAAGAAGAGCACGGAGGGACAACTCACCCCGTGAGACTTCCTGCCAAGCAGAATGGCAGCAGCAAAGCAGCAACAACCAACTGAGACAGCACAGCAAAGAGAAACCCTGGGAGCTGGTACCCTAGGCCGTGATAAAGGGGAGCGCACACTGAGTGCACGTCTACAATGTGCCGTGTCCACTGTCACCACCAGTGTCCATGGATCGCACGGCCCTTTCTGCAGCCCCTCCTACAGCTGCTCCCTAGAGCCAAGGACAAGCGGCTTTCCTGCTGAGTGAGAATTTTAAGCTGTTTCAATTTCTTCCCTTCCTGGAGGAAGGGAACGAAAAAAATAGCAATATAAAAAATGAAACAAGATATTTTCTTCTTCAAGTAAGTCTATTGAAATATTTCACCTTAGCTTTACTGGGAAGGGGCAGACAATCTTTATTCTGCATTTTCTTATTATGCTTTTTTTACCTCAGCTTTCACTTCTAAACCAAAAATTTTGAAAGGCAAGTTTCAGCAATTTCAAAAGGTTTTCTTCAAAATATGTGGAAGATAAAGTTTGGAAAAATAACTTTCTGACCAAGCAATAAAGAGCAAAGCTGAATTATCTAATTAAGAAAATATTGTCATCAAAAAACCTCCCAAGTTACTCTAGCATTACTGCTTCTCAGCTCACTGCTGCTGTGACATGCTCCACTCTCCCAAAAAGCAGCCTGGAATCCCATAGCACAGCACATCCCCTTCCACAGATTTCAAATACGCCTAATAACCACCTCAAAACTAGCATTTTTTTGCCTGGGCAAAACGACTGTGTTTCTGGGGACTTTTCCAATTGGGCAATCTAAGGATATGACCATGCAGGTTCCCATGGGGTCCACAGAAAACTCCTTCCCTCAGTGAGGCCAACTGCTCTTCAAAGAGTGGGCTCAGGTCTCCCTTTGCCATGGGTCACTGGTGCCTGGCAGGATCAGGACACCAAGGGATCCCCCTGGATTTCTCTCCTGCCCAAATACCTATTTGTAAAAGGCCATTTTTTAGGGGCAATAACTCTTGGAGGGACCGATCTTATTCTTGAAATGATGAGAAACGATGGGTAGGGTGGGTCAGAAAGCAAGCCACCCTGTGTTTTCTCAGGTGGTTTGGGCTAAGCTTGTAGCTGCCATAGACACCATGGGGGAGCGGAAAACCACAACCCAGCACCAGGGGCAGGAGGCACTGAACGAGCAGGCAAGAGCAGTAGTGGCATCACAGCCTCTTCCAGTTTGTTGGCCACAGAGGGCCCATGTATGGGCTATTGTTGGAGACAGTGCGAGGAGGGTGGCCCAGCTCCACTACCTTCCCCTGCGCAGCTCATGAGCAGTATCTCCAGGTCCAGGGGGAGGTCACACTCCATGCAGAGGTACTGCACAAACTGCTTCCAGGTGGCAGGACCAGCCTTCTCCAGCAGGTCAAGGAGCACCAAGACCTTCTCCTTGGGGATGGTGATGCCATCTAAGCCACTGAGGGTCCCCCATGGGAGGAAGCGCTGGGAGGTCGTGAGCAGCCAGTCAAGGCGGTGACTGAGGAACTCCACTAGCTGGGGGCGAGCACTTGCTATGGCTGACTCCAGGTTTAGAGCATCCATCTGTGAAAGGGGGGACAGAGAGATGAAATCAGAGAGGGTAGCAATGGGCGTAAGAGCAAGAGGTGTTGATCCACACAATCCTGCTCCCAAGTACGCAGTATGACTCTTGACGACTACCTGTTTTTCTGTGCTTTGATCCACCCAGAGCTACTTATTTGCCCTGCTCTCCAGTACACAGGGGCAAAGTCCCGGCCAGGATTTTGAGGAGCAGCGATGGCAGTGGCTGCCATCTTGCCACAAGGGAAAGGAGCACATGGCAGAAATGCATTTGCTTGAAAAGAAGCCTTGTCAACGTTTCCTCACACCAAGGGCTCTTGCCATTGACATTGTGGGGACACACAGTATGTTTCAGCTTCAGTGACAACATCACCCTTTGCTTCCCATGCCAGTTCTCCCCGCCCGTCCTCTTCATTCCACAGCACATCTTCTCCTACCTGCTCGTGGTGTGGTTGGGCTCCCTTTGGTTGTTCTATGTGCAATCCAGCAGCACATTCAAAGGCAGCCATGGCTTCCCATCCATGCCCCACCAAGAGGCCAAGCTCCTCTAGGCTGTGGCACCCGCAGGCACGCTGTGTGTCCCTGCGCAGACATCTCGCTCCATGTGAATGCCTAGGAGATAACGGAGTGGGATGCAGACACGAAGGACTCATGCAATTACACCGGTCACACGGGTGGAGAAGCTCTGCCTTTGGTCGAGGGAAAAGCTGTGGAGCTTTGTCATCTCCATGGGTCGCATGCTCAACTCAAACCAGCAGTGACCAGAGTCTGGACATTTGAGGACCTGTGGCTGCTGTGATAAAAATGAGTCACTTGAAACTCTTTGACCCAAGTCAAAGACAACATCTTTCCCCTCGCAACTGAGCAGAGCTCCCTGCCAACTCAGACAGTGCTGAGTTCGTGTAGCACCAGGATGTGACCTGCTCAGGATGTTGAGCTGATTCACCTCAACTGCGGGCACTGGTTGGCAATAATCTAGCTGGGCCCTTCTGCCATCCAGATGGGCCCAGAGCTGATGATGCTGCAGACTTATTAATGTCTGGCTCTGATGGCCAATGTCACAAATTGCTCATTATATAATATCACTATATATTCTTAACATACCATATCACTGCAGAAGACTATATTCAGATTCCCATTCTGGATGAAACTTTTAGTATGTGCAACGTAAAAAGCAAGCCATCTCAGACTCCATCAAAATAGGGGTCAAAATCCCAATTTATAAAAATCCTCTAACTGCTGTCACTCAGTAATCTAACAAAATAAAACACCAAATCACATAGATTTGGACAGGAAAATTAGAGTCAACCAGAGCCAGTGCTCTCCTCACAACCTTTCTGTGCTGCCAAAAATGCAACCTCTGAACATTATTAGAGAGAATACTGTGTTTTCCGTTCAAAATACGACACAAAGTTCACTCTATAGTATTCATTCGTTATAGTATAAAAATAACATTATTTGTAATGGAAAAAATAATAGAAAAATAGGAACACACACTCAAAAAAAAAAACCCACAAAAGAAAACAAACAACAACAAAAAACAGTTAAGGAAATGACATTTCAGCTACCAGAAACTTTAAAAATTCCCCCTTGTAAGCTTTCAGATTTAAACTGGCCTTCAAAACAATGTGCAAAATACCAGAAATTCTCATACAACAAACTTTGGTTCCCAGGAGCTTTGTAAGTCAACTTTTAGAGACTCTTATTTTGCTTCTTATTCATCTTAAAAAAAAAAAAAAAAAAAAAAAACAGACATCCCTGCAGACAGCAGAGACCTGGCTTTATTCCCCCGATGCCTTAGAACTATCTACATAATAGAAATGCATTAAAAATAATAATAAATCAGACTTGTCACTGAAGATTGTCAGGAAAAAAACCCACCCAACCCCGATGGAAAATGGTTTTGATGCCACTCCTGGCTATGAAATTCAAACCCAAAATGTTTGCAACCACAAATGTTGTAAACCTGCATGGCCTGCTGTCTTGCTACGACTTACCGAGGGCAGGGAAAGCCTCCCAAGAGCGCGGCCAAGCCCGGGTGTCGCCCAACCCAGGGGTTGGGCCCACCATGGCCGTGGCCTTCATCTCACCACGCATCACACATCGTCTGGCAGCCTCTGATTATCACAGTCTTTGGGCACAGTTGTTTGTGACTCGGTGAACAAAGAGACAGCGAAAATGAAAGTATAGGTAGGAATTCCCCAACTGAAATTGCTCAAATAATTTATAAAAAAAAAAAAAAAAAAAAAAAAAAAGCAGAGAAGCCAAAATGCTCCCAAAAAAGTAGCAGAAGAACGTTATTCTTTGAAAAATATATAATAAGAAAAACAGACGGATGACAATTTAGGTGTTAGAGTATTAGTTTGAATTTCTTGTTTGTGGCAGCAAACATCCTCCGTGGGACAAAGTCCTCCTTGCCTTGGTGAAGACTCTTTCAGGGCAAATACCGACACTGATGGGCCCAGGTCTGGTGAGCCTAGAAGAGGAAAACTTGGTTGCACGAAGATATTACGTGGTTTTCACCCCAGGAGAGAAAGAGGACCCCGTTTCCCAGAACGGAGCCCACCTGCCAGAGAAGCTGCCTTGGAGGCTGCAGGTCCTGCCTGCAGCCGGGGGGCCCCTGGAACACTTCTTGGGGTTCCCTAGTGGAATAAAAATAACTCGTCCCAGCAAATCCCATATCCTGGGAGGAAAAGAGGAGGAAAACCCTTGTTTGCGCGGCCTTCCCCAGAGCCTCATGGCGCAGGAGGAGGCTGCCAGCGCGGCGAAAGCCTGGAGAGCACTGAGTACCCATCCGTGATGGTGAAGAGAAACCAGGGAGGCTGAAGGCTGGGAGAGAGCCCTTGTTTTTCTTCCCCCCCTCACTTTCCTCTGGATTAAAACAACTTGTTTTAGCAGTTCCAGCAGGGACAACTTTGGCCCCCCTTTCCTTGCAGCATTGTCCTGGCCCAGGCGGGAGCTCCACAGGCTGGGGTTGAAGCCCCAGGGTGGCTGCCCACGGAGCACGGGCACCGTGTAACCCGGGGCACCGGATCGCCCCGACCTGCCAGAGCGAGCCCACAGACCCCAACGCTCCTTCCCGTCCCCACGGCCACGTCGGGGGAAAGGGGGAGAACAGGAGAGGATGCACCCGCCCCAGGCGCCACCGAGGGCCCGTGGGCTCCCTCGGTACCCCCGCGGTGCTGCGCGCCCGCCGAGGCCGCGCTCCCGACCCGCGCAGTGCGAGCGCGGCGCTCACTCACCGTGGGCGCGAGCGCGGCGCTCACTCACCGTGGGCGCGGGCCGAGCGCGGCGCTCACGGGCACAGCACTCACGGGCGCAGCAGTCCCCGGGCAGCGGCGCGAAAGCGAAAGCCGCCCGGCTGTGCAGGGCTAGCAGCAGCGGCAGCCGCAGCTCTGCCGGGAAAACACGTGTTTGGGATCGGGCTCCCTGCCAGGCTCCTCGCGCGCACGGTGCCAGGGCCGCCCGGCCGCCCCCTCTTCGCCCGAATCTTCGGCCCCATTGCTTGGCAGCGAGGGGGCACAGGGAGGAAGTCACCCTCCTCCACATAGGGGAGACTCTTTGAGGCCACTCTTCAGTGCGACGGCCCGCCTGACGCGTCCTTCACCTCCTGTCACAGTGGGGATGGTGGCCAGGAGCGGGGGGGCAAGATAACGTTGGGGGTGCCAGAGAGCAACATGAGCCTGTGCCCCTCCAAGCTGGGCAAACCCACCCCTTGGCCTCAAGGCCACCGCAACTCTGACCATAACGGGGAGCAAGGAAGGGCTGGGGAGCCCTGTGGCCTCTGCTGCTAGAAGGTGTGAGAGGAGGAGGCAAGAGCGGCCACGCTGCAGCCCCGCTACGAAACCCACGGGGAGATGGAGGAAGCAACTGAGGGAAACCAAGGGCTCCTAGTCCCACATGCCCTGGGAAGCCTCAGCTTCAACATGTGGCTTCCCAAGGGAGGACAGCATCATTCTCTGCCCTTGTTGCACCATCATAAAGTTCTCAAGCACAGAAAAGTTGAGTTAGAGTTTTCTTTCCAAAGGAGAAGTTTAATTACAAAAAATATGGTGTGAAAAAAATATGGGAGAAGAGGGAGAACAAGACTCGGTACAGGAAAATAACTGCTCTGCTCCCAATAGATTAATGCATGGGAGGAAGAAGAGCCTGCTGGCTGGGTAGATAGATGGAGTTTCTTCTATAATCTCTTCCCTATCATTTTTATTGCTCAAGTTTGCTGCCAGTGTCTCACCACCATGGATGCAAAACTGTGCCTGGATTTCTGTGCTGCGGTTCGGGCTCCGTGAAGAAAGTACCACGGACGTGAGAGCTCTTTGCTCTTAGACAGCACTGCTAACTTGGGTCTTGTTCACTTTCTTTGGCCGTACTTGGGTCATTCACTGTTGCTGCTGCATTGAGCCTGGTAACGTAATTCGAGTCGCTCAAGTCTGTCAAAATCAGAAGCCGCTTGCTCCGTCTCACTGCGTTTGCGAGGTGGAACAACAGAGACACCAGGCACTGGGCAAAGCCTATGAGTGCTGACCCAGAGCCACGTCCTCCAAGAACTCAACCCTGTCTCCCAAGCACATCCTGCACTGAGAGACCGTGGAGATACTAGACCTTTGCAGAGGCGAAGGCTCAGCTGCGCGGAAGATACAGTTGCACAGAAACCAGGGAATTTCTCAGGAAAAGGAAAGTAAAACCAGCATCACTTTTCATGACTGAACCGCTGGAAGCTGATCTAGATCAGCTTGGCTTTCAGTTTGGTGCACACTCCGCCTTGCTGTTGGCACAGGAGTTACCACACTCCTTTAGGAAGAGACCAGGTCTACAGTGTTTTCTCAAGAAAATGGAGAAGCAAATGATCCGGGAAGCTAAAGTCAAGTTGCACGATTAAGTATCCCTAAAAAGAGTGAGGCCAAAAAGGTGTATTAACTTATACTGCACTTCCAAGAAAGGCTTGGAAAGCCGTGTATAACTCCACTCACCTTTCTCGTGATGATCTCGGGACTTCTGATTTCAAACAGATGAAGCCCTTTGCTGTTCATCAGCGATATTAAAGTTGGTTCAATCCCTATGGAACCAGTAGAACCATCTGGTGATGGGGATGGCCTAACTCGCTTGATATGCCCCATGTACTGTGACCCATCTACCTGCTGCCAAACGCTAATTGTATCCCAACGCCCCACAACCTTTGGCCTAGCAAGAAGCTCACTGCTTGTCTCAACCATTTCCAAAGACTTCTCTGTTTCCCGAGTGAATCCAGCAGAAATTCCCACCAGTGATGCAAGATTCCCTGTAGCTGCCAGGTGTTTGCTTGCAACCCTTGGTGTTAGGAGAACCCTTAGTGTTGGACATTGTTGAGCACTTTGACAAAGGGAAAACTCACTTGAAATCACTTCTGGGATCCCAGTGACCGAGATCATTTTCTGCAGGAAGTTTCTTATGGATTCGTCATTCTGCAAGCCAGAAAACAGGTCATACAAAAAGGTCTTACAAGTGTACTTTAATAAGTGGCCTAAACAATGCATGTTAAGGACTCACCCCACTTGGATCAGTCGTGCAATTAAAGGCTTTAAACTCTATCCTGGAGTAAAGGAAAAAGCAGGGGAAAGCGGGTCACTAAGGGCTGCAGAAATCTTGTCCACGCTGCTCTCAGACATGTATTGCAGGGACAGTGACTCCCTCAGGAGCTCCCGGTACCAACCTGGAGTCCAAGGGGTGCAAGTGCAGCCTTTTTTCTGCATACGCTGCTTGGATGGTGACCGTGATCTCCTGCACAGAGGTGAACAGCATCATTGAGCTCACCTTGCCTTAGAACAGGGCGCCGTGTTTGGAAATGCTGCTTTATCTACCATGACCCACAGCTCAACATGGCTCCACCTTCACCCCTAGTATCACCAGGGAAGGACAGCTTTCTCCTTCAGCATTTTCATGCGGTGAGTGCTCTCTGATGCCCACAGCCCCTGCCTGTCGGCCTCTAGACAACAGCTTCATCTGAGGAGCCCAGTATATATGTCTCCATTCTGAGGATTCAATATTAAAAGAACATCCTTGTCCCACTCCAAAAAAACAGGAGTTTTGCCATTTTACCGAGTCCTGTGTAAGCAGGAAGAAGTGCTCACTTAGGGTGCTATCTCACAAGGTCTACCGCGAGCTGAAGGATCAGTAAATCCATTGGGGATTTTGCCCCTAGGCGACCACCACAAGTGGTCTTGCCACTCTTTTTCAGAGCCAATTTTTTTTTTTTTTTAAAGCCAATCTCTGAGGCCTGGCTGTTTGTGCTTATGTTCTCATTTTCACCTTTATACTGATATTTTTCAAAAGGGAGCATTCTGATATCCAACCGCAGGTCGTCTCCAGAGATCTGGCAGGCCAGGAGCAGATCATATCCTGAGAACCACCATTTTAGCCATCTCTAGTTAAGGATCTTCCACAGTCCTACCCAAAGCTGTCTCAACTTACCACCTAGACACAAGAGGCAGATATGCCCATTCCCCCAAAGGACCTTCCCTCCTAGCTCATCTCATTGTAATACCTGCAGAGAGCAGAAGGGAGTATTCTTGATGACAGCCATGCTATATCTTCATTTCCAAGACAACAACCCTCCAAGTAGAGGTCAAAGACAGAATTTGTGAAGGTGGATTTTTCAAAATCAATACATTCCTTTAATGTGACCTTGTCTAGACTCAAGATAGAGCCAGGAGAAGCGAGAACTGACCTTCTCCATATACAGAGCCGTCAGGGGCTCTTTTCCTGGGGGAAAGATGCTGATCTCTGCAGCTACCAAAGCCTTCACCACGGTCCCTTCTGGCTGGAGAGAGATCTGGGGCTGGGCAAGACTCCACACCTTGGCCACAGAATCATTGCGGGAGGTGCCTTGAAAAATCTAGGGCAAATAAAGAGCAACAGATGAGTTAGGCCTTTGCCATATCACATCTCAGTTTCATGCCAACTTGTCTTGCATCTGCACCTCCTTTATAGCACCCAGCTCCTCCTCCAGTTCTCCCAGGCCCAACAGCCTCGCTGGGCTTCAGTGAAGCTCTGGCCACGTGGAGGCTGGAGAAGTCCTCCCTGCAAAGCACAGTGGTTCCTCCACCAGCCCCTGGGCAGTTTTTACCACTCCAGACTCGTGAGAAAGCAAGGGAAGGTCTTGAGAAGTTACAATACAGCAGAATCAACTCCAAAAGTTTCTTGTTTGACGGAGTTTTGAACAAGATCAGAAGTTACCATCTCCACAGCTCTCCGCTGAGCCTCTGTGTCTTCCATTTCAAACAGCGCCTTCAGAAACAAACCAGAAACAGATTTTAGAAAAACAAAAAGAGGTGACCATGGTTAGTATGAACCCAGGTTGGATGGACTAGAACATGGATGTGTGGCCTGCAGCCAGCTCAGAAGCACAGATGGATTCCTCCTGAGTTCACCTTCCTACCTCAGCAATCACAGCGGAAAACTGGGTTCCTTCCCAACGCAACAGATAAGTTTTAAACCATCTGACATAGGCTCTCCTTAGTGAGACAATCAGCCACATTTTCCGACATCTGTCCTGTGGGCTGGAGCAGATCCCCATGACCAACACACCCCTGGGAGGAGATGCACAATGTGCTCTGAGGGCCACCTTGGACCAAGCCATCCAAAGTCCCATTGCCAGGAACAGCTGCCAAGGCAGTCGTCAGTAACACACAAAACTCCCCTTTGCTCTCCAAAGCAATTTGGGTCTCAGAGGAACAAGTAGTCTGGCCCTTTATTACTATCAAAAAAATTGACCAGAAATTACCTGGTTGTTTTCTAACCAGGCTCACACATAGTTTCTGACTTCAGATTTCTATCTTCTACAGAAAACTGGTCTCACAAAGAAATCGCATTATTCAGAGATTTTTTGTCCTCTCCACAAAATACGATGTAACGGGAAGAAAGCATTACTCAAACAGTCACCTGTAACTTCTCTCCAGCAATGGTCAACATGAGGCGCTCGTCTAGGAAAGCCGCCGAAGCCAGAGAGTTGAGGATATGTTCGGACAGCCAGAAGTAGAGCATTCGGGATTCAGACAGCAGAGACGGGGAGAAGAGCGAGTCACTGAAGACATCCGAGTAGTTCTTGTACTGGACAAGGCCCTTTGAAGGAGAACAAGTGCCTTGGCATCAATGAACATTAAAGAGATGGGGCAAAATAGCCAGACTTGGACTTTTTGCTTATCACTTCAGGGAAAAGGGATTCAGAGCAGAGAACAAGCTGCCCGCCTGACCAAAGGCTGGAACCAGACACTTGACCAGGCTTAGCTGCCCACGTTGCAGACTCACCGCTGCCTGGGTGCAGACACACCATATAGCGTGGCAGGGAGACAGCCCTTCCCGACGTACATCATGGGCAGAAAACCTCTAGTCTCTGAGCAGTCAGGAGTACTTTACCTTGTGATGAGATTCCAGGTAATTTGCTTTTATTAAAGGAAGCGATGCAAGGGAGATATCAAGTCTGATATCCTCATCCTGGACAAAATTTGCTGCAGGAAGAAAACAGCCCAAAAATAATCTCACACCTGGCATACGCGTGGAAGGAAAAGCTTGCAAAATTCACTTTTAAGACTTGATGCAGAGTACTATAACTGCAGGCCTCAGCAGTTACAAAAGGAGCAAGTGGAAACATGGGACTGGGAGAACCAGGAAACTTCAGAGTTAGTCTTGACCTTCCCAGCACTCAGCGTGACTCTCTCCTCACCGGGAAATAGGGGTACCTGCTCTCAGTTTTATGTTCCTCTCTTTTTCCCTAATATTTGGGACTGGGAACTGCACGGAAAATATCTTTGGCAACAGATAGAGACACTCCACTAGCCCAGCTCTAATGCTTCACTGCACACTCCCATTCTGGCTAAACAACATCAGCCCTTCTGCAGCTCTGGTCACTCACTAGCGAAGGAGAAACATCTTATGAACCGTCTTTCAGTGCAATCTTTCTTGAAAAGTCAACCTCAAGCAGACATTTCAAAGTGTAGAAATGTTAAGGTGTGTTTTGCTGCTGTCTTGGGACTTGGGATCCCAAACAGCTTTTCAAAGAACTTTTTTGATGGATACTGCCCTGGCAGCATCCAGCTAAAGTGTTAAGCTGCCTGTAGGAAAGGAAAGCAGAACATCAAGAATACTTACCCGCTATGTCTTGTATAAAATTTGCCAGCAGCTGGGCAAGAATATTGATTTCCTTGCAAACCTACAAGAGGAAAACAGAAAGGGTGTGTGACAGAAAGGGTGCGTGACGGCTGCAGGAGGGCGATTTTGGGTTGTATCATGCCAATATCTGGGCTCTGCTCAGCTTCATGAGCAACACTGGCAACACGTCACTGATGTCACTTAACACTCTGCTTCAGGAGAGCTTCAAGTCTTCTCCCTGATTGATCTGCTGTCAGGAGAGCCAGCTGCAGGGTGATCTCACCTCACTCCTGAGAACCAGCTTCAGCGTAAAGGCGATGAAATCCGTGAAGAGCTGCTTGAGCCAGCCCGGCCTAGGCAAGATGGGGAGGGAGCCTGGTCAAGGACCTCACACACTTGGGACCTCACAGCCCCATCCCACAAACCAAGCTCTGAAGCGGTGAGGGGAACAAACTCACTCCTTTTCTCCCTGGAGGTGAAGTGTCAGTTTGTGGAAGGTCAGGTAACAGTCCGAGGCATCAGCAGCCACTTGGTCCTCCTGACACACTGCACAGGATGGGAAGAAGAGGCAAAATGCAAGCACTGATGGGCAGCTCACTGAGAGCTGGGGAGGACGAAGCTTGGCAAGAAGCACGGAGCTGGGGCAGGGTTTGCTGGAGGACCAGCCGGGGCTCCCCAGGAGCTTTCACCACAGAGCCGCACGCAGCCCTGACGGCACCAAACCCCGGTGCTCGGAGAGGAGCTCGTTTCTGCAGTGCCGCGCTCGGCCCTGAACCACGAGGCCCAGCGGAGGTCTCCAAAAGACTCCAGACACTGCGAAGTCGGGGCGGGCAGGACTCCCCTACACTCGCACAGTCCCCACAGTCCCAGTCCCCACAGTCGCAGGCAAGGCGCGTCCTGCCCAAAGCTCGCGACGCCCAGCTCCTACTTACTCAGCTTTATGTTTAGCTGCAGATCGATTGAGGTCTCAATTTCAAAATCGACAGAATGGAAAAGCTGCAGGCTGCAAGAGAAGATGACAAACGTTCAGCAGCCGCACACAGCCACGGCGGGAGCGCGTTCTGCCTCGGGGGACACCAGCATTGGGCTGGGTTTCACAGTACCGATCACGCAAATCTTTCCATGGTAGTTGAGCAGCTCTGCAATGTAGAGCCTGAACAATGTACAACTTAAGCCACTCTGCCCTAGCTGAAAGTGGAGAGGGAGCCCGCAGCTGAGCACAGGAGCAGGCGGGAGCCTCCTGGGTACTTACAACCAGGCCCCGGCGTAGCCGTAGTTCAGGGTCCCTTTGAAGACGGCCATCACGTTTTTAATGGTGATGTCGATGGCATCGTTTTCCTTGAGTTCCACCTCGCTCTGCTCAATGGACAAGTTGTTGACCTGGATACTGGAAAGCACAAAAAGGCGGCCGAGTCTCAAGCTCCCGAGGCTCCCAGGCGCGGGAAGGTGCCCTTGCTCCCGAGCGCGGCACTTCCCAAGCGACCTGAGCCTGCCCTGCAAAGCGCTCGGGAGCCTCTGCAAATCAAAGGGGCTGAGCGCAACGACAAGGCTGCCACCAGACGTTCACAAGTGCAATCGTACTGTAAAGGATGGCTTCGGCAGCCCATCTCTGCACTAAGTAAGCCATTGGCACCATCTGTCGGCCAACAGGCCGGCTGGAAAGCTCAGAACGCTCCTTGCTGCCCCAACACACAGAGCTCGCCACCACATTTATCAGAGATCTCCCCGTAGAAGAGGAGAAGCTTCTAACAGGTACACGGCCTCAGTCTTAAATTGTAGATTATTTGACCAAAAGAGTGAACAGAAAAAACACCCACAATTCAGGACTGAGCAGAACACACACACACAAGTTTGTAAATTTGTGTCTTTACAAAGGAGGAAATTGCTCCTTTTTTTGGACATTCAGTTCTTGACAATGAGATTTTCCGCGCAAGGGGAAGACTGTCTTGCAATGCAAGCATGGGGCGAGGGTGAGGTAGGGCAAGGAAACTCGCCCCACACAGGCCAACAGATTGTGTCCTTTGCTTTCTGCAGGGGTTGGGGCACGGAGGTTCCTCCCAGGTGAGGTCCTGACCCCCTTCATCAGCCACGGCCTGCAGGCGCGTGCCGCGGTACTCACTTGGTCAGCCCATAGGCCACCTTGCCGAGGAAGCGCATGGCCCTTTCTCCAGTGATGTTGGGGAATCTGGCGTTTCTGAAGGCCACCTGAATGACCTGTGCCGTTTCCTGGTTCACTGCATGCAAAAACAAAGAGGGAAGATCACAACCTGCTGTCTTCACTAGTTATAAAGTGGGGGGGACCCGCTGTATTAGAGCTATGGAGAGGTTTTATCGAAGGCAAGTGGCTCAGCAGTCACAAACAAGCCGTTCCCAGGGACTGAGCTCAGCTTTTCCTTACCTGATCTGCACTTCAGAAGCAGATCTGGGCAAGGTGCAGGCTGTGTGTGCCTTTGCACTGCCCAAGGCAATGACTTCACCTCAGGGCTTTTCTAGAGCAGACTCCCAACCAGCTGAGCCACGATGACTCCAAGGAGGACTTGGACTCAGCAGATCAAACGGTGCCTGACAGCACCAGGCAAAAGTATTTGCTGCGTCTCTAGAAAGGGCCAGGGAAAAGGGAGACACCTGAAAAAACACCCATCCTGCCCTCAACTCTGGAGAAAAACCTCAAACTGAGCTTTCCATACCCGTCGCCATGAAGTTATGCTGCCTCTTCCAAGCTCAGCTTTGGGCACCTCTCAGGCAGA
The DNA here is from genome assembly GCA_032273925.1 of Rhynchotus rufescens. NCBI lineage: Eukaryota > Metazoa > Chordata > Aves > Tinamiformes > Tinamidae > Rhynchotus > Rhynchotus rufescens. The sequence goes on along the minus strand of JAVCKT010031998.1, from coordinate 10,354 downwards.
GGACAGACTTTGCACGGGGAAGTTTCTCTCCAGATGCCCCCACACTCTGCTGGCCCCAGTGTCCTTGTCTGCCGGTCCCCACGCGTGTGAGCACCTCCCGCCGGGGACTTACTGAGCAGCGCCGCAGGCTTCGTCATGCGGCAGGCGATGCCCGTGGCGCGGTACGGCAGCGGCCCGAACTCGCAGGCCGCTAGCGCGCGGAGCAGCGCCGCCAAGATCCCGAGGGCGCCGAGCATCCTCGGCCGGAGCAGAGCGCGGACGAGAGCGACTGCTCCCTGGCCCTCGTGCGGGGGGCTTTCATACCTCCGAGCGGCGCATGCTAGAGGCAGGACGTGACCTGTTTCCTCTGGTTATCAAGACTCCTCACACGTTTCCTAATCGTCCTCGAGGTCCCTTAGTCCCCTAGGAGTCGCGCGCCGGGCTCCCGCCAAGGCCAGCAGCGCTGCCTCTCCTGCCCCCGGCCCAAGGCTGCCCCTTCCCGCCCTTGCCCTGCCCATTCCCATTGTTTCCCCACGAGGTGAGAAAGTGAATGGCCTCGCGTGCCCCGGGAGCCACTCGCGGTCACTGACCCACCGAGGGAAAGCGAGCGGAGCTCAGCCAGGGGAACGGGCAGGGGTCCCGGATGGGCCTGAACCGATGGCCGCGTGTTGGGTGCCGAAAGCAGCGTCCAACGCACCCGCAGCATCCGTGCATCTGTCCATTCTGCAAAGGGCGCTCGGAGCTGTCACTGCAGCCCCTTGTGGTGGCCCTAGCAAGGAGGCACTGGCAGCTGGAGAAGGGAAACATCTTCCCAGGAAGCCGTGTGGGCACCAGCGCGGGGCTGCAAAGGGAGCTGAGCCCGCGGCTCCTCCTCAGCCCCTTGGTGCAGTGGCAGCACCCTGCAGGGCACCACGCAGGGCTCCCCTGCTCCTTCCCCGCGTCAGCTGCTTCCTCCAGCACCACGCGGCCGCTGGAAGAGCCAAGGAGGAGAGGACACTGGCGGGCATTGACCTCCAGCAGGAACGGGAAAGCTGGCCGGGAATTTCCGACAACAGGAGCCAAAGCGCAGGGCAGCGCGGGGAGCATCCCTGCCCTGGAGTAACCGGCCGGGGCGGCTGCGGCGGGGACAGGGCCACCAGCCCGCAGCGCCACCCTGGCCTCCCTGCCTCCTCCTGCTTGAGGAGTTAACCTCGCAAGAGGTTTTTCTGCTGCACTCAACGAGGCAGGGAGACCCACGAGAGGGTGGCACAGGGACAGCGAGTGAGGAAATAACATTATTCTACCATTTCATAAAGAAATGCAGAAAGTTAACCCCAGGCGGGGGCGCAGCGCCGGGTGAGGGGACAGGGGAAGCAGTCGCGATGGGTACTTGCTGCGCAAGGCTTTGCTCCAAGGCCACGTACACGCGTGCTGCTCATCCCCTTGCCGGGCTCGGGGCACATCAAGGGCGCCGGGGCTCGTTTCCCTCCAGGATGCAGAGCAGAGGTTCTCAGCAGCACCACTGATCTGACCCAAGCGTCGGGCGCCAGGGCTGCAGCTGCTTCCTGAGAGCCGCTTGCTCCGTGACGTGGCCTCTGGCTCCCACTGCCTCCCCACGCCGGTGGGGAGAGGAGAGGAGAGAGCAGCCCACGCCCGGTCGGCAGCACCAAGAGGGGCTGCAGAAACCCCTGTCAATAGAAACCCGGGGGCTGACGCAAACACCCCACACCGAGGAGGGGACGGGGCTGCCCTGCTCGGGCAGGCAGAGGGGACAACAGGAGCTACATGGGAGGATGGGGAAGCAGCACCTGCCCTCAGCCTCCTGCCAACCCAGCTGAAGTCACCCTGCCCGCCCCGCACAGCAGAAGGACCCACGCTGGCATCTGCACCCTGGCAGATCCCAAGCTGATGCAGGAACCACTAGGTGACATCCAGCTTTGTCCCTCTGAGGCTGCACTCTCATCTCACGTGGCCAGTGTGGTTCTTTAAGGTTCCAGCAGTTAGAGGTTTGGGAGGCCGAGAGACTGTCAGCTTCAAAAAGAAGTTACTTCTTACTGCTCCAGCCCATGGCCACAACAAGATTCTTGTAGCAGGCAACAAATAAATTCACCAGCTCCTGTTTATCGCCACAAGGTTTTGAAATTCAGCACTCAACAAAACCTGGACATGTAGAAGCATGAGTGTGACTCCGCAGCCACCCTGCACCGGCACTGCAGGCGGCAGGGGACGGCGGCTGCAGCCCCGCGCCGCGGAGGGGACCAGCGCCCGGGCGCCAGCACGCGGCTCGGGATCAGGGGCCCTCCAGAGCTGCCAGCTCTGCCTCGTCTTCCCTGGGTTCCTGGAGAGCTGAGGGCAGAAGAAATCCAGGCTAATCAGACTTCAGCTCTCCAGCTAAACCATGTTTAGTGAGATCTGCAAGCAAGAGGAGCCTGAAAGGCACAGACTGTACATGTCTCCCCTGCCTCGCTGGAAGGGGAAGACACAGCTGTGCTCACACCCTGGGGAAGCGGCCAGAGGCTCCCCAAGCGCCGGGGAGAGGCAGGGTTTGCTCCAGCTTTCGCTCTGCCACCGCACGGCCCGTGCCCAGCTGTAGGGCCAGGCTGCTTGCAGGGCCCCCCCCCCCCGTAAGCAGAGCTGCAGCAGCACCGCACAGCTCAGCTGAGCCCCGGCCTGCCCGTCCGCCCCCTCGGGCTTCCAAGGCCCCCAGCCCCACAGGGGAGCACACGCAGTGTCACCCGGGCAGGAATGACCGGAGGACAGGGCCTGGGAGCAGCCCAAAGGCTTCCTCGCTCCAGGTAGGTCCTGCATCAGTAACAAAATCAAGATAAAAGATAGCAATAGTCTTTCAATAAAGGAGTTTCAGAGGTTAAGTTTCACTGACTTGCCTGCCTTCCCTCCCATGCCCTCCTTTCCCTCTTCCCCCCAAATTACTTCCAGCACGCTGCAAACACAGTGGAAAAAATACTTCTCAACAAGAGCTGTTGATTTTAACAATGATTTATCAATTAAAAAAAAAAGAAACTTGGCGCAGCAACTACCACTGACCAGCCCACTTTAATGCCAGGCTCCTTTGAAAGGGCAAGAGCAGGCGTTACAGCTCAGAGGGATTGCACAGGTTGTGCTCACACACACAGAGGTCAGGGCAGTGTTTCTACCCTGGCAGCTTCACCAGAGGAGCAAGCAGGGCAGAGGGGAAGCTGGGCAAGCAGCAGGACTCCTGGCCCTGGACACAGCCTGTATCAAGATAAACAGGATCCCTGAGCCCTCCCAGAGCTCGTGGAAGTCACTGGGCCAAAGGGATCACACTGCAGCCTCCCCAGCATCTGCAAGGTTCCTGCTGCAGGAATCTCCCTGAGCTTTGTGGCAACACAGGTTTGCTCAAGGAAAGCCACCCAAGGCACTTAGAAGTTGACGGATGTATTTATGCACGGGGCAAGGTTTGAACATCTGCAAGTATCCTTTGCACCTCATGATACCCCACATTTTTCCAAAAAAACAATGATAAAGGAAGAGGCAGTCAGAGCAGAGCCTGCCCTTTTGCATGGGTGACCTCCAGATTAAGTGCATACAAGGATAGATATAAATGCCTGTAAAATCTATTGAAGGCCTTAGTTGTATTAAAAATGAAAACACTAAGAAACTCCTCTAAAGCACTCTGGAGTGGAAGTGTCTAAAGTAAATACACAACTTGATTGTTTCGAGTTTATAACAAAAGCAAGCAAGAAAGGCCATGTTAAATAAATTCTTGGGATCTAGAATTAAATGCACTTTTCTCCCACAATTTGGGAGTAGGAAAGCAAAGGCCTTGATTTAGAGTCATCTGAATTTGACAACCTGAAATTTAACCCGCAACTCAGCTGATCCAAAGATAACTGCTTATCAAGAGGTCAGAGTTTTCATTTCCCTCCTTTGTCCCACAAGGAAATTGCACTCTGTCTTTCACAGGAAAATATTCACACAGAAAACAAGTTACGATTGAGCACTGTTACTGAAGCAATCCAACAAGTCTTTCCTAAAAACCCTGCTAACACATATCTAGCAATTTATTGTCTGGAGATACTACACTCAGTGTAATTTAAATAGCATTTGAAACATTCCAACAGGAATCACATTGCATGGGAAGCAGCAACGTGCTTCTTATGTTACTGAAGACCTTCCATGAGCCCACACAGGGCTCCAGGGCCAAGCTCCTACCTAGGGACCTAACCCACTATAGACCAAGTTCTTTGGAATGAAGACGAGCCCAGCAGGAGTTAAGTCTCGAGGCCACAATCACTTAAGGCTTCTTGCAGCTTCGTCAGCGTGAGCCAGAGGCAACGCTGCCCGTTTCTGCTCATATTTTGGAGCTGGGATTTTGATTTCACGGGGTACATTTAAAACTCGCTGATGCTTCAGGCAAGTAGCCAGGGTCAGTCAGTTGGGGACCGCATGAGGCCCTTCCGGAAGGAGGGATGCAAAGAAGGTCTTGAAGAAAAGCCACGCCGTGCTCATCAACGAGGGGCTGGCCTGCTGGTACTCCAGGAACACTGGTCCTTCCTCGGGAGGTGCCTCCGACTCATTGGCTTGGCCGGCATTTTCTTGCTGCTGAAATAAAGTAGCATTTTAGAAACATGCTGTGTGACACCACTGATCACACTTCCATTGCCCTTTCAACATGAGGCACTTCTACACAAAAACATCATCCCTGGAAGCGCAAGCTGCACCCTCTTGCTGCTTGTTTACCCAGCAAACATCTCCAGGAACACCGTGGTGGGAACAAACACCTCCAGCAAGAAAGCTGTGACAAGACCAGCACAAGGGAACTGTTTACACATATGCAGCCATCTTCAAGTCACATTCACTGATATGAACCAGAAAAGTCAACCTGAAGTGAAGCACTTGGGTGGCTTAAGCACCCAAGTAAATCCTGTCACTAGATTGGGCTAAACAGTCTTCAGCTGCAGTCTGACCAGCTTGCAGCACAGCTACTGTTCCTGTAGCAAGAATGAACCTACCTACTGCAAATTCATGCAGCTGGGGGAAAGCAGGTATCTGAGCCTGTGAGTTCCACTAAAGGTACCTTCTCCTAACCAAGAGCTTCATGGCAAAGCACAGAGCAGCCACAGCTCTGCATTTATGAGGAATTATCAGCACTATAGTCTAAGCAGTTAATTCTCTTCCATAAAACATCACTGAGGACGTACTAGTGGACATAAACTGCAGAATACCATGTGGCCTAAAACACACTGTAGAAGAGTTGGCCATCCCAAAGAAAAAGGAAGGCTGGTTATTGCTCCACCATGGACAGTAGTTTCTGACAAGAAAATGAAGCTTCACAGGATTTCATGTTCACAGTTTGAAGGCAAGACATACCTGTAAGTTATTGTTCTGATCCTGGTTTGCAGCAGCCTGAGCTGGAACATTGTTTGGGAAGGGCTGAACTGGCCGTCGTCTAAACGGAAGCCATCCGACATGATGCCTGGGAAAGGCAGGAGATGTTGTTAATGCTGGTGGAAACTCTTGCTTGCAGCATCCACACAGCTCGAGCTACCTCTGCTCCAAGCCTTACAAACGGCACGCTCAGCAGGCTGAGCTCTAGGCTGCCCCAGCCCAGCCAGATGCTGCAGGAAGCACTTCCACAAGCTTCTTTCAACAGAGAAGGTATGAAGACGATTCAAGAGCTGGCAATGCTGCTTAATCAGGCGCCTGAACCTGCTGGGGCAGGCCAGTTTCATGAAGAGAACCTGGAATTTGCCTTTTTAGGTCAAATATGCCAGAATAAGCTTTAGCATGAGATTTTCAGTGTATCATCCACTATTACTCACTCTTCACCCAACCTAGCAGCAGGCCATAGTTACAATTTTGATGCTAAACCCTAAATTAGAAGCAAGATTAAGGAAGTGCTTCGACTTTTCTTCACAGAAGTCTCATACGAAAATAAAAAACACAGTTCATTGTAGAGCTAAATATTTCAATTAAATGCTTTCAAATATAGTATTACCTATTAAAATCATACACTTACAGATACATCAGAAGAGTGCCACCCATGACCAGGAGAAATCTGCTGACACTGGAGTAGAAATAGATGATGTTGACAAAGACATAGAACAGTGTTGCTGAGTAGAGCCAGTCCAACCAGTCTCGATTGCCACCCTCCTCCTCTTCCTCCATCAGTGGGCGCCCTTGGGCATTCATTCCTAGGTTTTGGTTGGCTGCTGGGTTCACCTGCGGAGCAACATCCTGGTTTCCAGGCGGATTCTGGGCAGGAAATGGGTCGGGGAGAGGAGTTGGGGATGTCACTGGTGCCACTGGTAACTCCTGAGCACGTTGAGTACGGGATGCATCAGCAGATGCAGCAGTAGAAGCCAAGCTGAAAACCAAAGGGAAGGGCAGAACAAAGCTTGGTCAAAGGCTTTTGCATTTCATGTCGGTATTTAAAACTGCTCAATCTATTAAAAAAGTAGAGTCACATTATACATGAAAGTGGAAGTGTAGACACTACAGCAGTACTAGATGCAAGTTTAAGTACTTCCCAGCTAACTGATGAATGACGACTTGAGCAAGACAGCTCATACCAATTTTGCCTTCAGTTTTAAGAAAAAAATGAAGTATTTTCTACACACTTCCCAAATGGCTTTATCTTTGAGCAGTTTAAAGTTAAGAATTCTGTGTGGTTTAAAAAAACCACACACACACAATGACAAGAATTTACAGGTAGTGGCCTATAACCTACTAAGAACAGCCAGAAAAAAATAGATAGCTCATGAGCAGGGTTAGTTTATTGTGCAGATACCTGCCCTCCCACTGGAAAAGGTTCAAAATCAGCAAGCTCCAACGTCACAACATAGACAGCAAGCCAAACACCAGGTGCCAGCTGGAGGCACAGGCCACATGTATTTCAACATCATGAAGTGTATGGTACAAAAACAGTATCCCAACAGAAAGCTGCATCAAAGGAGTCGCCCCGAGCCTTCGATTTCTTTATATTATAGTTTCTAGTTTCTACTGGTAACTTTTTAGGAAAGACTTACTATTGCATGTAATATTGTCTTGCATAGATCTGCTGAAACCAGGACATCTGGAGCATGCTGTAGGTTGTGTAAGCAGAGAACCCGGGAGCCACACTTTGGAAGGGATGCTGCGCTGTTTCAAGCCTTGTTGGAAATGCAAACATAGCAGTTAATAAATACAGGACAAACTGGGGCTCGCACTCTAAAGTCTGCCAGGCTGACAGTATTAAAGGCCTGACTGATGTCTACAACAAGCTTCTTTACCTGGTAGCAGCTTCTGCTGAAGCCTGGTTGTTGGAAGAGCATCTGTGTCTTTCACCACCTGAGGAGGATGCAGAAGCTTCGTGACCAGCTTCTGGTGATAGTTTTGTCTGACCAGTTTTAACCTGGGGAAAACAAGGCAGTTAGCGAGGACTTGTCCAGAACACTGGAAAGTCTCATGCAAAAGAAATCTCAAACCACATTGCACCATCACACAGTTCACACGCTTCGCACTGCTACACCTCTCCTCTAGGCACTGTCACAGGACTAGCCCTGCTCTTAATCACCATTTTAAAGTTCCTCAAAATTGACCTGAATTCAGTCTTTCCATTTCTGTATTTTATAATTCTCTCACAGTCAGGTCCAGCGGTTATAAAAAACGCAATTGGAAAAAATACAGACAGCTACACCCAAAAGTTTTTTTTGAAGCTTTAAGCTATATGTGTATATACACACACAGGTACATGAACTGCTGCATAGAGCTGCTAAGTCAGAAGCTGCTCTGTGATACCCAAGCAAGAGCAGGCTCATATCCAGCAAACTGCAAGATAAGAAGGCTAAAACTCAGTTTGGCTATAATTGACAATAAAGTAAAACACTGGTAAAGTGCATTTTTTGGCCACCTAGTAGCTACTGCACTTAACACCAGCAAGTCCTCAGCTCAGTCCTAGTGCTGATCTTGATTTCTGCACGCTGTCTTTTCACATCTTTAAGAAGAGCAGTTAAAATAGTCTTCTGAAGGGGGCAGGTTCCAGGCTATTTAACATAACTGAATACACCAGATACCAACTTAGCCTGGTAGAGAAGTGCTGCATTCTACAAGCAGGCAGTAGTTTTGATATTTCTGAACAAATGCCAGCACAATCTCCCTTTATGAAAGGCAGATCAATTTGCATCAAACTTAGTCAAAATAGTTTTTGTTATCTCTAGACATTAAAACTACCCCAGCAACAATAGCATGATTACACCTGCAAGAAAAACCTACAGCATCAGTGAGGTGCAAAATAGCCATTACTTTCCATTCTTCAGATAGTCATAAGTGCTACTGAATCTTGATTTTTAAGTCAGTAAACCAACCTTTGTGCTGGTTTCTTGGGCAGTCACAGATGTCTTGACATTGTACACCAGATGAAGAGCATGCAATTCCTCATGCTAAAATAAAACATAACCAAGGGCACATGAAAAAGCAGTTCTTCCACCCTGCTCAATATACCAGCACAGCATAAAAGATTTTTTTTATACCTTTGGCAGCAACTCTCTCAGACAATGATGATCAAGCAGCAGCTTCCCAGAGTAAATCAATCTCTGGTCATCTTCAGGCTTTGGAGAAAGAGAATACGGTGGTTACTTCCTCTGGCAAGAGCACACAAACATTAGACATTTGCATTGTGCATAAAATTCATTAATATAATTGGTGGTCAAATGGATAGAGCAGTTTGAACTGCCTTGCACATTAAGCTGTACAGGGAACTGTGCACGTGCAAAAAAACTGGGCGAATCATCCAAACAGCTGATTACTATAGGGCACCAAGATCTAAATCGACAAGAGGATGGATAAGCAGCAGGAGTTGCTACGTGCCAACCCTGCCAAAAGCCTCCGCGCTGCTTAGAAAGGGAAGTGCGCAGTATTGAAAGTGCAATCAGATAAATCTGTTGTACCCCCGAGACATCTGAGCAGCTGCTCACAGAGAAACCCCCTACTAGGGTTTCCTACCCCTAGGAAGACAAGCAGAACATATGGGTGCTGCTCCTGAGCCACCCCCTTCCCCAGAGGGGAGGCGAGTCCTCACGTGGCTCGGTACAGCTCTCAGACACGCCAGTAAGTCGCATCTCAAGAGGCCACGAAGCAGCTCCCCGACATGACGCAATGCGGCTGCTGCCCGACGGGCCTCCGGAAGCCGAACAGGGCAGCTCCCTCACACGGAGGGAGGCAGGAGCGCGGGTCCTGCAGCGAGGGGGGACGCTCTGCGCGTGCCCTCGTGCCAGGGGCCCAGCAGGTGGGACGCAGAACAGCAGCACACGCTGCCCTGGGGCACCACAGCAGCACCCCGAGGCTCTGGGCAGCCCAGAGCTCTGTCCGCAGGCATGAGGAGCTCTGCAGAGCGGGCTCCAGGGCCAGGAGCACCGAGCCGCTGCCCCCAAGGCAGCCTGTTTCACAGCACAAGAACCAGCTGCTCTATTAACATCCGTCCCAACCCTACGCACATCCATCCCAACCCACCACACACACCCAAGATGCACTATGAGACTTCACAGGCAGCAGTGAACAGGAAACCTCGCAGCTACACAAGCTTCTCACACGAGTATTCACCAACCCTGCCCGCAGCTCAAACCCCCGGCAAGAGCAGAAACCTTTCCGGCAGCTCTGGCAAACACCCCTCGAGCACACACTGTTCCTAGCGGGCCCAGTTAATATTTAACTGCGGTTAAACAAGAAACCAAGCCGGGTCGCGGGGCACCTTTCGTACACAGCCCGGGCAAGTTTCACCTCTATATTTATCAGCAAACACGGGCAGCTGATGCAACCTCGTCCCTCCCCCCGTTCCCGCGGATCGGCTGGAGAAACAGGTGCTGGAAACGCTCCCCGCTCCCAATCCGATATATTGGTTATTTATTTTCCCAATCCAATATATTGGTTATTTATTTTCGCTTCTTCTCCCCGCACCCGCGCTCAGGACCCGCGTCCCTTGGCCGAAGCGGCGGCCCCGCCGAGCCCCTTCCCGCGGGGCGACCGTTGGGGGCGAGGCGGGAGCCGTTGGGACCGTTAGGGGCGGAGGGCCCGCGGAACTCACGGGCGCGTCGGGGACGAGGCGGCGCAGCTCGGCCTTGAGGCGGCGCACGGTCCAGGCGGGCGCGGCGCGGAGGCGCAGCTCGCGGTGCCGCTGCGCGGGGCTCCTCACGAGCAGCGACAGCGGCTCCTCCATGGCGGACACGGACACGGACGCGCTCCCGCCCCGCCGCCGCCCTCTTATAGCGCTCCGGCGCCCGCTCCGCCTCCCGCCTCCGCGCTGGCCGCGGCTCATTGGCCGCGGCGGGAGAGCGAGGCCGCCACGTGGGCCAATGGGGAGGAGAGGTGGGGCAGAGGGGCGGGGAGGGGCGCGTGATTGGGCGGGGGGCGCCGCGGCGTTGCCATGGCGACGGGTGCC
>JAVCKT010031996.1:0-18822 GCA_032273925.1 Rhynchotus rufescens | reverse complement strand
TTGTTTGCATTCATCAGGGTATTGCCCTCTTTCTCAGTCTTTTTTTCTGCAGCAGGACCAGCTTGTATTTGGCTCTAAAAGTAAGCAGGGCTCATGGGTAAGTATTATGTGAGAAAAAGGCCAGTAGTCTGTGTACCTCTAACATGTGGCAGGTTAGTTTAGGCACGATCAGAGAACATATCTGTTGTTTAATCTGCTTCAGTAAAAAGGACAGAGCAAAAAAAAAATTCTTCTTGGGTGGTAGGAAACTCAACTTTGTGTCACCAGCCCAAGTACATGGTTCTTGTGGCACATGAAATTAGATTATTCACAGATCTTTTGGCCACATTATCAGGGACCAGGCTTGGGTCAGAGTTTGGAATGCGATGTGCACAGAGTAGCTTCCACAATTGGACCTCAGCGTGGACCTTCTGACTTCCCTTAGAGGTCAAAACCTTGTTGTGTTTGTTGTGTGTCATTTCTTCTGAAACTCCAGCTGTAAGATGCAGTTACCAAGTGCATGGAACATTTCAGCTTCTTTCAGTAAGTCAACCTCTGTGGACATATACTGCTAGAAACCTTTGGTCTCATTACTCTTTCCAAAAAAAGAGTTTTTCTTCCTCTAAGAATTTCATACAGGTGAGCAGTAAGAATTTAAAATCATACTTGCCTGACACAAACCATTCAGAATGATGAAAAGCATAGAAATGTAGATCCAAAGCAACATGGATTTTAGTTTTGAATGAAATCTCCCCAGTGGTCCTGGCACAAGGTTTTAGGTAAATGTTCTCAAAGAAAATAGTAGCATTGTGTAAACTATCTATATTGTCTGCTTTAATTATAAAGGCATCAAGAGATATTTCCTTCCTCATAAAACTCTGTAGCCTTATATTACCACATGTGGCAATAAATCATGTAACTATAAATCAAAGCAGACCTTTCCTACGTAAAGCTAAAAAAGCATAATTCTCAAATATTCTTTGCTATTGTTTCCCCCCTCAAAATTAGAAAGTATACTCTGGAGATTATATGTAAACTTAGTCCAATTCTTTTCCAGTTTTTCAGGCAGTGATAGGTATTTTGAAACTGTGATGCTTGGGCTAATTTGGAGATAGAAGAGTCTGGAATGGTGCCCTGGAACTGATTTCTGATGTAACGGAACCATGGCCTTGGCCATATGGATTAGTGTTCTGGCATCTTCTTCCTTGCAAAATTAGCCAGAGTTTTGCATCTATGTTTCATGATGTTTTACATACTGTGAATGATGACGACATCCATCTTTTGATTTACTGTGATTGCAAGTCTTTAAGAGTTGAATATAAAAGTTGATATTCAGCTTGTCATAAGGTATGTGTCGATGCATTTTTTTTTTTCTGACAATTCCACACATTTACATCTTTTTGTATCAGGTGAGGATTTTTGACTTCTCTGTCCCAAGTGAAGTAATTTCTGCTCGAAAGAGCTGTACAGTTCTTCTGTCAGAATAACCTCAGAATACCCTCACAGTTTGCTTGCTAGGATAGAAATAGTTGGTATTTGTAAGGCATACAAATATGGATCTGCAAGATTTAGCTTGAACACTGTTGATAGAAAAACATGCAGTAAGCAGAGATTGACTCTTATGGTTTGTGTGCTCCAGGCTAAGATGATGTCTTTTGAGCAAAACAAAAAAGTTTGCTTAATTGCCAAATAAGCCATTTCTTGGAATAGAATATTATAGCAAGTGTTAGGGCCTTAACAGCTCATTCTCCTTTATCAAAGCTAATTTCAAGATGCTAGTTAACTATATAATGGTATTTAATTTTGTCCTTCTCTGCCATCTGATCTGTTGGTATCTACAGGCAAGTGGGGATAGAAAAGGGAAGACACATTGGTACAAGGTTCACAGAGGTATGTGAGTATTTGCTTACAGTCCAAGTGTCTCCTGAGTTAACAGAAAGTTTCTCCTTAGTATTGGTGGTTATTGGTGGTTTTTATAGGCATAATTTCAAACAATGGAGTGCTTAAAGCCAGCGCAAAATGATCAACTCAACTAAATGGTCATGGAAGTTGGAATGTCGAGGTATACATTGTTTGATGGAACTAGAAGAGTTTTTGGGTTCCATATGGACTTATGAATTCCTTTTACTCTGGAAGATTTGATATGTACCATAGCATCCCTTTCTCATGTATTTCTTTGTTGTATTATAGTTGTATTATTGTTATATAGTTGTTATATATACAACTAGATATAGTTGTATTATTTATGTGTAATAACTATGTTATAGGAATAGTGTTTTAGACTCTACGAGACTAAGATTTTCATAAATTTGTTTGTGTTTAGGCTATAGGGAGATACTTTAACAGATTTTTTGAAGAGTTGGGTATACTATTTGGGTACTTGTATAATAGTGTATCTGTTGTGACTGAAAGAGCACATCATAGACCAGTTGTTAATTCTTACAGCTTATCTGCATAAGCACGTACCTGGTTTCAATGCCAAACAGTTTGACTATAAAATTGATAGTAAAGCAAGGAACAGAAGATTTTAAGAGAATGGAATCACAGGAGATTTTAAGGTCAGGCAGATAATTGTCAAGAATGGTTCAGGTATAGATCCTGTACAAGGCTCAGACACTGCCTTGGGGAAAGGGGTGGGTTAGACCACCTCTTCAGCTTTCTCCAACCCAGTCTTCTCTTTGTTCTAGGACAACTGAGAGTTTTTGTAAACTGCACACCCAACGTTTTTTTCTGCCTTTTATTCATACTGAATTCTGCCTCTTTCTAAGATTACTCGGTTAACTCAGAGCGTGGAACTTGAAACTCAAGCTGGAAAAAAAAATAAATAAAAATGGGCACCATCTCTTCCTGGCAGTGGAATAACTGCACTAAATTTAAGTGGGTTTTAGTAGTATAAAATTGTTAATAAGATCTGAATACAGTTCTAAACATTTCAAGTTCATTGTACTTTATGTGGTTGCCTTAAAATGTTTAAGCAGATGCCTATTCACTGTGTGGTTGTGAGACACAATTTTGACACATCAAGGCTAGCTAGAAAAATGTGGAAAATGTTGCATTTTCTATAAATAGCTTTTTATACATAACCTACACTTTTGTTAAATCATAACCAGCTAATGGATGGATTTCTTTGGTTACATTTTGTACTAGAAATGCTGTTCTGAAATTCTCTCTCTTGAAAGAATTTAATAAAGTGTTGTACGGAAATATGAGAAGAAACAAATACACAATTAAATGTGGTAAGATCTTCAGATTACTATCTGTGAGTGTAGCATGCTGCAAAGTAGGTTGAATAGCATCATTTTTCAATGAAGAAGCTGCTAAGCTGGTAATTACAGTGCCTTTGAGAAAGCAATATCCATTCATTATAAATATTTTATGAATTATAGATCTCTATCTCATGCAAAACTTTTAGATTTGATCTCTTTTCATTTTGTATTGTGCAAATAATAATGTTTAAATGGGGTCAGAATTTGTATACTGCATTCCCAGCCCTTAGGTTTATTAACTGTCTCCAGGATCAGACCACAATGTCAAACAGCCCAAAGAGGTTTCCTATTTACTCTGTGCGTTGGCTATTTTAAGCAATGCAGCTCATTCCTGCTGCAGTCTAATCAATGTAGCCATTTCCTAAGTGCTTCTCCATTATGCCTCATTTGCTGGAGCTTTACTTCCCAAACAGAAACAGCCACTTAAGATGCAGAGTCTCCACGGCAGAATGTATTCTCCAAAATGAAACACTTCCCAGTTGCAAATGATTAACCACAGTTAAAACGGTAACAGAAAGCTGGGTTGCTCACTGAGGAACAAATGAGAGAGTAACATCTGGATTGTTAGTATGAGCATTCAGAATATGTTCAAGTGTTACATTTAGAGCAGAATTCTCTCTGGATTTAGTAGTTTGGTCACCCTGTACATGCTTCATTCATTAGCTTTAATGGGAAATCTATACAGAGCAGGATAGCAAAATAGCAGAGCTGAAATCTGTTGTGGGATTAAAAAGGACCCTTGCAAATCTTGGTATTTTAGCCAGCATCCTGATGAAGCACAGTGTATTTCCCTTATGATTGTCAGGCATGCTGCATGAAATGCCAGAATACAATTTTAGTTTTACCTAGATGATTCTGTGTTTTGCTCTGAAAACCAGTATTTTCCCATGTCCTCTGACAGATGCATTGATTTTAACAGAATTTGCTCACAACATTTCAGTCTGGAAGACAGACCCAGTGGGAGTAATGGCAAAAAAAAAAAAAAAGAAAAAAAAGTCCCTTGATTTAATCCTTTGGTTTTTTTCTTTGGAGGAGTATTGCATATCAAACTCAGCAGCAGCTTCTGCAGCGTATATGGAGCCTTTCCTACCCCATTACTTTCAAGTAATCTGCAGTGAGGGATATGCAGTAGCCAGTATTAGTCCATGAAATCCAGTGCTTGTCAGACAGAAAGCCACTATGTACGTGAGTGTCACCTGGCAGCTTCAGCGGTCAGGTTGGTGTGCTGTGTAAGGTTGAAGCCACAGGTAGTTTGTGCCTCTGCCTTTCAGAAGTAGAAAGGTGCAGTGTCTCTGGCCTATACTGAGTCTTGGGACCAGAAGGAGCTGACTTAGTTCTCCACGATTCAGCCATAGTATGTACTGGGCCTCAGCACTAACTCTTTTGGGTCTGGAGGCAAGGCATCACGACTGAAATTTTCAGGTATAAGTGAAAATATTTCTGTATAATTTATGTGTTTTCACTTTTGTGGTTCTATGGACTGTGATTGTTCTGCTTCATGACCTTTGAAGTGTGTTGTTTCACTGCCAGTTCCTGCATCGAGCTGAAATCTGAAGCTTCTTCCTCAGAGATAGGGCAGATTCCACTGCCCATATAACATTACTGAATGCTTTCTCTTTAGCCCTACCCAGAACTTAGGCACGGAAAGTAATCTATAGCACATAGTCTACAGGGAGTTGTTACTTCAGAGCAGCAGCAGTGACTTGAAAGTGGACCAAAACTGGCCTAAAACAGTGCACGACTCTGCTCTGCCTCTCATATGGCCTGTGTGGCAAAGCTGCAACTTACCCAGAATGTTTAGAGATACTGTCCCTTATTTCTTTTACTCAGGCTGCTGCTGGAGCTTTGCATGTTTGCCATACAGATGCATTAGATGTACAGTTGTTACGTGTTTGCCTGCATTTTCAAAATGCTTCTCCCTTTCTCTGAGACAGAGACATGAGCAATGAAGCCATTCCCAATCAGTCACTGATTTTCCTTTAGAGACTCCTAACAATTTAGTTTGTATTATGGTAGCAGTTTTCATGACATAAATGAAGGCCTGCTGGATGCTCAACTGAAACCACTGAAGGTCCATTTGGTGTTTAATGTCTGTAAAGAGTAATTTTTTCTCTCTTTGATGGCTCTTAATTCTCTGCTGAACCACTTCAAGTCCTGGGTCTGAGATGAGACTAACACTTACACGTATTTGGCAGAAGTAACTCTTAAAGGTTCTCTTCAAAAGGTGCAGATTGACATGACTCAGTTACCCCATCTCAAGGACTTAAGCAGAGTGTCTAGAGTTAAATCACCAACTGTGGTCTTTTGATTTTGAGGCTCCTAGCTAGAAAGAAATTAAATGCTTATTTCAAAGTAAATGAGTTTTATAGTCCTTTTACGTTCCACAGCTGAGAAAACTCTTTTTCATAAAAAGATTTGATGGGTTTTTTTGAAGACACGTCCTGTAGTGATGGAGATTTCAGTCACCACAATTGGCAGGATTGGAAGGTGGTGATAATATGGCATCTGTGTGGCTTCCCTTTTGCTTTAAATGCAAGTTAGCATTAAATAGCATTAGATACAAGTTATAATTAGCCATAAACATTAAAATAGCTTTCAATGTCTCTGTCTTACTGTCTCAGACCCTGTGTGAGCATTGTGTTTGGTCAGAAGGATGTTCTGGCTGGAGATTATGTGAGGAGTGCTTCAGCCAACAGGCAGCGTGCAGTGTGTGTGAAGTTGTGAGGCTCTTAGCACTAGCACGCTGAGCTGGTTGCTCGCCTGTGCTCTGTGCGGGGATGTTTGGTTGACATAGGTCACCAGTTGTCCCTGTGGGTTTGTATACATCCCTTCTTAAGTTGATATAAACCAGTGTTGAGTCTCCCTCAAGGGTGAATGCCTTGAGTCAACATAAAGGTCAGTATAAACCAGGAGTATTCATCTTAAGAAAACGGGCCCTACAAAAATTCCCTCACAGTCAGTCACAATCATCTTGATTTGTGACAGAAGTCACAATCAGTAGCTGCTTTTCATGAACAGTGGTCTCAAGTCAAGATTTTCCTAGGTCACATTCTTGGCTCCCTGTATGTCATGGTGAATTTCATTTCACAGATTGAACTGCTCCCAAGATTGTGATTATCACTCAAGTATTTGACACGTCCTATTATAAAATGCAGAGCATGTTGTATTACGTACATACAGAGAGCACCAGACTAGTATTGCTCTCTAGTTATGTAAACTGATTTCTTGGAAAGGTGGTTATATATTTTCTCAGAACTTTAGACATTAGATTTGTAAAATTTTAGACATACAGGCTTTTATTTGCATTTTTGATTCAGTTTCTTCACTAGTTTATAACCCTAAATCAGTGTTTAATTGCAAGAGTTTTAAACTCAAATGGAAACTGAAAAAAAAATCCATCTTCTTAAAAGACAAACATCTTTAAGTTGCCTTTAAAGTGTCCACATAAAGGCTATTCCCAGAGAAACTCTGGAGAGTTAACTCTGCACTTCTGTTGGGGTGAAGTTGCTAGCTTGTGTTAAATATGTGTGTATTATTGCAGCCCTGTGCAGTATTATGTGTGGGCATAACAGTATTCTGTTGCATTTCCTGACTGTGAAGGCTTTTGCCTAACAGCAGTAGTATGTGTCATAGATTTTCTTTCTCATTTTTGCTTCATTTCATTTTTTCAGTAGTGGTGCCTTAGAAAATGCTTTGTCATGCTGCAGAAGGAAGGGCAAAGAAAAGATCAAGAAGTGCACGGTGACAGTGATCTTCTGGAGGATATACTATTGTACCTGAGTCTTTTTCTGTAGCAGAGGGCTTAATACATGCCTGAGAAAAAAATATAGCAAAGATATAGTCTGATTTATCTATGTCCCAGCAAGTATTAGCATTTAATCCAAAACTTTATTCAGGCCCCTGTGGCATATGTGCTTGTTCAGTGATGACTGAAGCTTTGTAGTATTCCTTTAGGAACTGGTTTTGGTGTGTGATTTGCGTCATTGCTTCTCTAAAATATGTATGATAAGTGTTTAGTTAGGCTGTATCATAGAAATGGTAAGTATTTCTCTTGAGATCATCAGAAATGATTTCTGATTTTAAATTCCTGCTGAAATATTGCCTGTGGTGAGGAGCCTGGTTTTGAGCTTGCTTTCTAGTGTTCCCAATTGCAATTATGAATATTCATATTTCCTCATTACTTCAGAAAGGAGACCTCTGCCATCAGCAACTACATGTGCCCCATTAGTTGAGTGAACATGTTATTATGTCATTCTTTGAACCTTAGATTAGGATTTTTAAGCCACTGTACAGGAGAGTGGAGTTGAATTCCCGTTATCGTGTACGGCTCCAAAAAATGCCGGCTATGCAGCTCAGGCCTGTGCTTTTACAGTGTGAATTCCAGCAGAGTCCAAAACCTTGGCTGGTATGTGTTCCATGTGGACTCTTTCTGTTCTCAGTAGTTCACCCTACAAATCTCAGGCTCTGCACCTGCACATTCAGAAAGATTTGAATTTTCCATAAGAAATGATAGTTTTAATAAATCAAAGTAAAGCCATCTCCTAGTAAGGAGTGCGGTAAGACAGCCGCGCTCCTGCTGCCAGCATTTCCAGTTCTGAGCACAGCCTTCCTCACAAAGCTACCCTCACTGCTGTCTAATAAAATGAAATAAGAGTGAAAAGTTCAAATATTAGACTTTCCTGTGGAGCTGGTTTCATGGTAGCCTGGCAGCCAACATCAACAGTGTGATAGGAGGGAGTTCATGTTTCTGTCTAGCCTGCGGTGGCCTGCTGAGATGGCATAAGCCGGCGAGTGAATCAAAACCCTAATGGGAAAACCTAGCTTGTACCTCGTTTAGAGCACTAGGTTCAATTACTGAAGGTGATTTTTCTTTGCAGTTTCTCAAAGCAGGTATCGTTTATATGTGCATGTGTGTGGGAAGAATGAGACGCACATCACGGCTCAAAAAAAAGCGTGTTGATTTGTTTAAATAGCTAAAGAAACCTCAAGCTTGGATTCTAACTTCTGTTCTCAGTCTGACAGAGGCTGTTGCCCAGAAATCCATAGAGCTGGTTAGAAGAACTGCAAATACACCTTCACTCAGGCCATGTATGGGAGGGAGAACCTTTGTTGTGGAGGTGGTAGTTGTTTAGTTATATGTGTGTTGAGGTGTTAAAAAGTCAAATTAGGTTTCTGCCACACCGAATTCTCCCTTGGAGAGGCAAGTGCACTAGCACTGACAAAGCAAGTGGCTTGGCTTTGCTCTCCAAAGGAGAAGCAACTCAAATCAGGACTCCAAAACAGAGTGAATAGATAAGTCTTGGCAGTTGCATTCAATCAGAAAGTCAAATCGGAATTGTCTTGTAGCTGTTGTCTGTCTCATGAAGAAGACTTAGCCTCCTTGCATATGCTATGGGAATACAAAAAGACTCCCAAAACATGTACAGAGTGCAAGGAAAGGACTCTAACACACAGAGTTTGCTCAGAAGTCACCAGAGGGGATCCTTTCTGTGCCCTTTCTTTTTGTCAGGTGGTGAATGCAGCAGCAGTGCTGAGGAATGCGCCTGGGTTGGCAAAGCCCCGTGGAATCACTTGTGCAGGTTTGTAGAGTTGTTCCTAGTCATCACCGTTCTCTCTTAGCAGGGATGAACTAACCTAAGTGGACAGGGACTTCTGTTATCTATTATTCAGCTACATAGACGAAACACAGCTGTTCAGGAGAAAAGCAGACAGATAGCTCACGAGGCAGCAGACACTTCTCTTTTTCAGCTCATTCCTAAGCTTTTCAAATGGCTGCGGGAGATCGTTCCAGCTTTACACTGGCTTTAGTCTGGAACTTAATAGTTTCACCACATGTACTAGCTGCATAGGAGGGAAGAGTCAGATGCTCTTTTTAACAGCACCTGAGGACTATGATTATTGAAAGCATTGAAATTGTATTCTGCAGTCATTATGATCAGGAAAACCCAGAATAATCCAATAAATGTTGAATATTATTTGTGCATTCCACTGTCTTATTGCAGTCTGCTGTGTCTTCATTTTATAAATATTACAGACTTTCAGTGAAATTCAGTCCTTTCTCAAAGCAACTAAAAGGAAGAATCTAAGTGTTGGACTGTTTTTTAGGACAATCAGTAATTCATCTATTTTTTTCATAATTTTGAAAAAACAACGCAGATTGCTGATTTGTTGTAATTCTTGCAAAAAAAAGAGTTCGATTAAAAAGTCCAAGATCAATATTTTCTTAACTGTAATTATAAAATGCACCAAGTAGCATGGTATATGTTAAATAGGGAATGTGGTCAGTTAATACTAACTTATGTTTAGGCTTAGCAACATCCTTAAACTAGAATCCAGACTTGTCTTCTTGAACCCAGTGAAAGGACTTGTGAAATCAGTATCTGCCTCGACTCTAGGCAGCCAGTCCATGTTTAGTTCAGAGATTTGTTTTCCTGAAATTAGGTTAGCTCATAGCTCAAAGAAGAGGTTATAAGGAATGAGAAAGGAAGATGCATGTGTGAGTATGAAAGAGGAGTGCAGTAGGATTTCAGCACAGCACTGACCTCAAGGCAGGCTCCAGGTCAGTGAGATTTAGCTGTATGTTTGAGGATGAGCCCATGAATCACAACCCCAGGAAAGTTCAGCTTGCCAGTTGTGCCATCTGCAAGTTTATAATTACATGACTAGTTCTGCAGGCACCACAAGCCTCATTTTCTAAAAATGTGTTTCTCACTAGTGACTGATTTTGGTGGCTGAATTTTCATCCTTTTCAGGAGGTCTCTGTAGCCAATATGGTCATTTCTCCATATTACATATTGCTGTTGTGAGGATGAAGAACTTGGAAAACTAGCATATAATAACACGTCTTAAAATAATCTAATGGGAGGACAGATGAAATATCTACCTGATACTTGACTAGCTTACTCTTAGACAAAAAGGTATGTTGTCAAAACCATTGAGTGAGAGAGGAAGATGGAAGGGCATTTTCCACTAACTTTAGGCAAAAGGGGACAAATCACTGGAGAGTTCTTCAAGCAAGAGTTTGGTCCTACGTTTGTTAAACACTTGGCTCTTTTGGAGACCTAGAAACCTAGAAAGCAAGCCTGAACTCTCTGAATTTTAACTTAATAGAGTCATCCAAGTTGCAGTGGGAAGTACAGAGGGGAGAGGTGTTGAAGAAGCACCAGTGCTTCCTTGCCATGCAGGTTCTCCTGTTTTGTTTTGTTTTCCAGTGGAGCAGCGAAGCTACTACAGTGCTGTCTTTGCACAGGAATTCTATAGGAGTTTAGGGGAGTTCTGTAGGAGTCCGACCCCTCATGGCTGGCTTGAAGCTTTCTGTGAGTGGTGTCATTCTGCCCTAATAGCTCGCATGAAAAGAAGATTGAGGAAAATGTTTTGTAAGTTTGTGTTTTGTCCAAGCTAATGCCCGTACATGAGTCCACATGAATGGTAAGTAGAGTGGGGAAGAGCTGTAAAGAAAGGAATGAAGAAGGAATATTGGCGATAGCATACGGCAAGAGATTAATAGGAGGGCAACAGCAGCCACTTTTCATGTGAGACAGAGACCTGTAGACCTCTGCAGTTCCAAGTAATGAACAGAAGTAGTCTTCCCCTTTACAAGATGTTGAAGGTAAAAATCATTAACTTGGACAAATGCTGAAGCTCTGGGATTTTCATACATATGCTTTGATGTTTTCCAGTCACTAGGAGATATTGGAAAAATATTTTCCTAGATATTAATATTGTACTTGTTGTAAAATATGTTCCTAGACCAAGTATTCATTTAAGAGGACTCTAGCAAGACTCTATTAAAAAGCCAAACAAACAAAAATCTTTTTTCTATTAAGGGCAGATGCTCAGCAAAATGTGAATCTGCAAGAACAGCAGAGGCCTGAGCTCTGCTATAATAGTTTGAAAAAAAAAATACCCCTTGGATTCTATTCTAACTGGCAGGAAAGCTACTTGCTTGAGACACATTCTTTTAAATAAGAGGTGAAATGGTTATTCGTCCTGTCGCTAAGACCAAGAAGGCAAAAACTTCTTTGCAAGGAGTTGCATCAATCTGTAGAAAAAATTCCAGGCATGTTAGCTTGTGCTTTTTTTTATTTAAAGGTCTAAGGAGAAGTGCTTTTTCCTACTGTACCTCCTTTAACTCCAATGTCATCCCTTATTAACCTCCCCTTTTTTTTTGTGGTGATGAAGGTCTTTTATCCATTAAAATGTGATTATCTCTTGATGAGGTCAGATGCCCTCCTGCTACAAGTGCTTTCTAAGGAGCTCCATCCATATCTACTAACTGAGTTTCTGTGCTTCTGGTATATCTTTGTATTAAAAACTGGAATGCTTTGCTCTATGTATAGTGGAATTAATCTAAATAACTACGTTGATCTTTGGAAAAGTAATCTGGGAAGGAGCAGTATGGCAGCGATGAATTGCTGACGCATCCGGGGAGGTCAGTCCCAGCTATCACGGGCCAGCTGGATGCAAACAAAAGGGCAGATGGATAAAATCAGTGAGACCTTATATGCAAAAATGAGAGGACACTGGGTTGGGACAAGAGGAGGACTGTGAATGATATTACAGCATAAATAAAAGTGAGTATAAAACATCGCTGCACTGTCAGCACTTAAAAGCAATCAAGAGAGTAAGTCAAAGTCCAGGGAAGCCAGCAGCCTCCTGTTGGCAGCTGTGGTCTTTGGCCTGGGCCCACCAAGTGGACTCAGCTTAGTTTCCAAAGACCAGGTATAAAGGCAGCTCTTATTCTTCATCTAGTTTAGAGGCTAGTTTGGGCAAAAAGACAAATATTTTATTAGACAAATGTAATTGTCAGCCCACAATATTTCAGGATATTTTCAATGCTGCTTTCTTTTTTACTGTAGCTGGTTGCAAAGGATAGTGTTTCTGCACAGTGTCACAGGCTTTTTTATGTTCACCACTTACCTGGATGCCAAACCATAACTTCATTTCTTTGGGGTTTTGACTGGCAGCCGAGTAATTTGCTGCAGCTGAACAGCAGAACTATGTGAAATGCAGGTGGAGACTGAACGTGTCAAAGTAAGTAGTGCAGTCAAATCCTCGGTGCAAGGGAAGGAACCACAGGGCTCTCTTATGAACCAATAAAATATAGCTGCTTACTGGAAGATTTGAGGAGAGAGAGGAAAATTAGTGCTCTAGGAACTGGGGAGTGCGAGACTTTTCCAGGAAGATTTAAGGCAGAATTAAATTTTGCATGGAGCCTCCCATACTTGAGGTATCCCAAGTGTTTTTATTCAGTAACGTGTTAAATATAGAACAGTGCCTCGGTAGGCAAAACAGAGCAACCCCTAAATCATTTCACACGTATGACATTGGACAGCAAATGAAGGGCTCCAGCAGTAGCAGGGCTGTGAGTCTTGACCTCTAGCAACTCCTGCTGGGGTGTTTCTCAGAGCTTGCTGTTTATTGCTTTACACTTTGCCCCTTATCAGAGGGGGACAGCTCGCTTCTGGCGAAGGCGGCCGAGGAAGGTACCTTATAAATCATCCCCACATGTCTGGCGGAGCTCGCGCGTCCGAGCCAGAGCTCCTGGCGGCAGGAGCCGTGCGGCCGCATAACAAGCGGCGCATTAAGCAAAGGCAGCAGCTCCTTTCGGAGGTAAACAGCTGCGGCGCTGGCCAAGTCAGGTTGTTCCAGGGCTGTCCTCCTGCTCTTCTTCCAGCTGGCATTCCCGGGAAGCGGCTTGCGTTGCTGCACCTTCAGTTAAACAGCTACCGAGTGCAAAGATGCAGCGTTGGGTACATAGGAGGTGGATGCCAAAGGGCATTTAGCTGCCTCAGGTTGTTGGCCTGGATAGGAGCTAGTTGAATGCAAGACCTTTTAGCTTTGGGGCTTAATTTTGTTAAAGATGCTAATTAGATGATGCATCAGTCTGCCCTGCAACTATGTTGCACAGAAGTATTTTGATTTTTAGGGAGTAAGAGACTGGCTCCTAGTTAAAATAGGAATCCTAATATTGCATACTGTTCATAAAAGTTGGGGCATATTAATTAGAAAAAGTACTAAAAGGCAAACTTGTGTCCGAATAGGAATTCTGTGTTCAGGTAAGCAGCTGCTTTTGTCCTCTGCATGTATATATGCAGCCCAGAACCTAGTGGTCTGCTTTTCACTCAGTTCTCGGAACTAGTCTTTGGAGTAGCAGGTATCTAGGACAGCTATGGAAACGTTTGCTTGTTTTAAGTTTGCCAACTGAACAAAGAGCATCTTTTGCATGGGCATGTGCTAAATTTGCATGTCTGCCTTTTCTGGATACGCTAGCAAAAGTTGTATTTGTAGACCAGGTAGACATGTGCTGGTTCAGTTTGACAGGCAAACATTGGCTGAGGAGTCGACGTGTAATTGCAAGTTTGTCTCTGTGCAAGAAAGAGAATCTGTTTTACATAAAATGAAATGTTGTCCTGCACTGTTGCCTTTTTGTAGCCAACTGCACAAAATATTCACAATTAAACCACATATACTTCTTTTAGGTTTCTTTATGGTCTCAATTTAATAAATTGAACTTTTTTACACACGTGGGCTAAAACTTGGAGGCCTTTTAAATGACCTGGGCTGCTGAGTAGTAGTTTTGCTGTTTAGAGCATATGAAATGGGAAAATCAGAGAAAATCCTGCAGTTTTCAGTGTCGAGGTGTCAGGTTTAGAAAAACCTGAGATTCCCATAAAACTTGGAGCAGGCCAGCCCATGTGGATCACCACCAAAAACCATGTTTGCATAGCTTGTATGCATTGCAGCCATCTCTAAGACATATGGGCTTGATTAGCAGTCTATTAACTTGAACTGTAATAATACGAGGTTCCTTATATGTCTGGAAGGGAACGCTTAAGCTGTGGTCGCAGAATTGACTGCAATGTACTGTAAAGATTCCTGAGCTGGCTTTAGGCAGCTAATGGTGACACTATGAGCTGTCTATGCACTACATTCTCAACTTCAGCTTATACTAACTTTCCTAAGCTTTGTGTTGTTACGACCAGATGTTTAGCTAAAACTGAGTTAATACTCAGCTACCTTGGATGTGTTTACACTGTGCTGCATTCTTTTTGGTTTGCTGAAAAGAGAAGGCATCTTTCTGACTTGAGTCAGCAAAGTGTGAGTTCAGGAAGCTCTAGAGCAAGGGCCAACTGCAAATCCAAATGGAACCAAGGTTATTTCCTCCCAAAAGCTAAATGTTTTTCTTCTAGAAATCTCTTCTTTTATTCTAAGTCTCTTCTTCTAAAGTCTCCATCGTATGTTAATTTCAATTAATTACATTCACAAGAAGCCCCATAAATCAACATGTTGTTTTAGGCACAGAGACCTGTTGGTCCCTGTCCCGAGGCAAGTGTAAAAGGATGTCAACGGCAGTGACATCCATGCATTACAAATATTTCTAATGATACTGATTCTGTGTGCACTCCATTTCCATCGTCTCTGCAAGCTGCAGAGTTGAGCTCTCACATCCCGTGCAAAATATCTTGGAGTTTTTTGTTGGCTTTTAAAAGAGCTAAAACGAGTTAAGAGATAATTTTAAAAAATTAATGGACTGTACAGAAGGTCACGTGTAGGACATAGAAATTAGACAGGCAGGCGCATTGACAGCCATCTCCGGCTGAAAAAGGGAGGTGTGAGAAACTTCTTTTTCTGTCTTTCTTTCTTTGCTGTGTGTATGAGACTTTCCGAAAACTGCACTGAGGAAAAGGACTCTTCTTTGGACACTTAATGAACTGTTCTGGGTAGATTTGCAGTTCTTTCCCACAATTTAGTCTTTCAAATTCTTGTGAACTTTTGCCAAGCCACTGCTGGACATCCTGTAGTTCTTTTGTGAGAGGAGCCCAAGTGGTTTCAAATTGTAGTTAGAAAGGCAGAAAAAAAAGGCCAGAAGACTGAGATGAAATTTGGAAAACTGGCCTAATGATGAGAAACTTAAGAGCTTTGATTTGTTTGACTTATCAGGAGATGGATAAGTGAAGAACAAACTGCAGGTTATTTCTGCACAGAGCATATATTAGTCAGAACAGATCTCTATAATCTTACAGATAGTGACATAGCAAGATGATTGGAAGCTGAAACAAACCAGTTTGAGCAAAAGATAGAAATGTGATTTTGGAGATAATGAACTGATGGACCAGCATATAATGTATTGGATTGTCCCTCCTGTTGGGGGAATGTTATGGCTCAAACACTTTGAATTACTAATGGAATTCAACTACCTATGCTATGTATAAGGTGAAACAGAATGATTGTAATTTTTCCTTCTAGTTTTGTAATCTATCAAAGCAGAAGAACAGATTTTGGAAATTAGGTTTAAGAATTTGACCCTTAAAACTGATATACAGTTTCCTTATCTTAGGTTACATATGGTCCTACACAAGCATTCTCCTTTAAAGTGATATGGTTTGAGTGCAGTAAAGGTAGCTAAGCATGAATGGAAAAGCAGTACGTATTGATTTTAAATATCATATTATTCCGAGAGATGGAGTTCTTGGCTATTATGAGTCCAAGTTTTCAAATTCCAGTTCTATAGATACTTAAAGAATGATATTGAAATTATTGCTTGGGATCTTACAAGA
Organism: Rhynchotus rufescens; assembly: GCA_032273925.1. Classification (NCBI taxonomy): domain Eukaryota; kingdom Metazoa; phylum Chordata; class Aves; order Tinamiformes; family Tinamidae; genus Rhynchotus; species Rhynchotus rufescens. Next base: position 3,017 of record JAVCKT010031996.1, on the reverse strand, counting down.
GAAGGTCTGAGTGAAGTAAGTAGACATTAGCAGTTACTGGTAACTTAAATTTATATTTTGATTTTCCTTAGATGGTGACTGAACCATTTGAGATGAATAATACAGCTGAGTTTTGGACCTCTTCCTATAACTTGTCCTGAAGTCAAACCCTGCCCTATGGAATCGAGCTGAGGCTCCATAGCATAAAAAAGACCCTGGGAAAGCAAGGATTTCCAAACAATGTGGAAAACAATAAGGTAAGGAATCATCCAAGTATGTAGTTAACCATTTTCTTACTTGTTTCATTATTGCTTTAAAAAAAAAAAAAAGTTAAGAACAGCAGAATGTCTACGCCTCTTTTGAGCTCATGCTTATGCGCTGTTTCTTCAGCTTTACTGGAGCAATAAATGATAGTGCATTTGTATGTGTTAGGCTTTTTATATCTGGACATTTGTGTTTTCTAAGTCATAGCGGTTTTTGTGTGTGTGTATTTTGACACGTATGATAATGTAAATCAATTGCTTGTGTATAAAAGTGAAGGTCATGGAAACCTAGGCCATGAATATAGTCAACTGGTAAGGGAGGGAGGAAAAGACCTCAATGGATCTCATCTCATTTGAAAAGAATGTCTCAGGATATAGTTGCACTTACTGACTGTAGGCACAGAGCTTCAGCTGTCATTTACGGTATTACCCAGCCTGGATGGTGAACCTGGGCTGGAAACTTGCTGCTTTTCTCAGACATTCATTTCCCCGTCAGTTCTGCTAGAAAAAAACTGCTGAAAGACTGCACATCAAAGAATTGATCTGAGTGGAAAAAAAAGAAAGGATAGGTGGAGGAGTTATAAGCAGGAACTGCTTTCTCCCTCCACATTGCTTTGAACTTGATTGCCTACGTGGTGTAAATATTGCCCACTGTCTAATCCAGCCCGTGAATTTTATTTATCTTATGGAGGCTAAGGAGACTATTCACCATTGCAATTCAGTGGTGAGCTTTTTTTATTGATTTTTAACTGGTCCCACTCCTTAGTAGTATCGTATGCATACGGGCCCATGGCCTGCCCGTGACCTATCAGTACTGATGGAGTTAACTAAGGGGCAGAAAAGAGACAATTCACTGAAGAGAATCTGTATTGATACATATTGTCCTGTATATTTTCACATGTATATATGTATGCTTATGTGCAACTTTCCTACTAACTTGAGGTGAGTTTTAATGTATCTGATTTATAGCAAATCTCATCATAATTTAAATCTACTCCGAGCAGTCTTAAAACTAAGTATAGTGATTACTGGTTTACTGAATAACCATCATAGGAAAATGTTAGCATTTTTGAGTATGGATAATGACATTCTGCCGCTCCAGGTTCTCCAGGGGAGGTTGAAGGCAAGCTTGTGAAGGGTAAGACATTGCTGGTGCAGAGCTTGTGCAATAGCAGAGCTCTGACGAACTCACGTGATGACTATCTCCTTGTCACACATTTGACCTAAACGTGCAGATCAGCCTTCTTTAGGTTCACTGGGATTCTCCTACAGGCAGGCATATTGCAGCCCCATGTGTTGCAGGTCTCCATCTTCCTCCTCCCTTTTTGGGACACGGGACTGGAAGTTCCTGCTACTTCTGCTTTTGCTAACAATTGTCTAAAAACTGAGCAGAAATCCTGGCTCCAGCAACGTCTGACTACAGCACACCCACTAGAGAGCTGCCGTTGTTCTAGATGGGCTTGTAAGGTGTCTGAGTGAAGTGGCAAGACTTCTTGAGAATCACTGTTGTCTTGTTTCTCACTGTTCAGTCTTTCCTCAGCCTTGCCACTCAGGAAAACCTTCTGAAAAGACACCAGTTTGCACTTGCTCCATCTCGAAAATGGTCTTTGACTGATGGCCACTCTCAGAGGCAGGAAAATGGGCAGGATGGATCTCTGGGCCCCTGCATTGAGCTGTTGTTGTGTTACCATGTTCTTATGTGACGGTATCACATAAGATACTGTCTTATGTGTCACACTTATGTGACAGTATTGTACCGGCATCACCTTGTCAGTGATAGGATTTTGTGCACCTTTTTCACAACACCTCTCCTATCAAATGGGCTGTAGGAAATGAATGTTTTAGAAGCAGCTCCGCCTCTCCTTAGGAACCCAGAGCAGTTCTCATTTGCATTTAAGCTTGCTCTTCGTTGGATTTGTGAAATGCCTTGAGTGAATAATGTTCATTGGATAGAGATTTGAAAAGAGAAGGTCAGTGATAAGAGATTCAGCTCTTAAAATGCTACTTCCTCCACTTCACCTTATTGTTTCCTTTGTTTAGATACTAGGAAGAACAGTGAAAGTACAGAGTCCTTTTGCTTTAAGACTATTCTGTCTTTGCTGACAGTGCTCTTTATCAGTAACTGATCCTTGTTGGATTTACTCTTTCCTCTACATCATGCAAATGCCTCAGAAACAGATGGTTGTGGTAGATTCCCCTCTGAAGTTGTGTAGTCTTGAAAACCCCATCTTTTCCCTTTCCCAGAAACTCTGAGTAACTGCGATGAGTGGATTTCTCTACCACGTCACTTTACAGGTCACGAGGTTAGCTCGCTTTTGTCTTCTTACTTCAGCTGTTTCAGAAGAAATCCTCTGTGTTCTCCTGAATTGTAAAGGCTGCTCAGAATGAGAAGCCTAAGTCATCCATTAATCCACAGGCAAAGTGCTATTCAAGCAGCTGCAGTGAAAGCTCTCATGTGCTGCCCTGGAAATAACCCCAGCCTTGACGTGGTAAGATGACCCTAGGTGAGGTCAGAAGCTCAGTTCTCATTTTCATTTAAGCTTGTGATTTTTAAACAGTGCTGGTGTTGTCCCATGAGGTCCCGTTGATCTCTTGTTGTGCAGATAGATCCTCAGGGAGAGGGAGCAGAGAACTGAAGTCCAGAGAGATTAAGCTTTATCTGCTAAACATTGCTACTCCCTCATCTCAATTTACTGTTATTTTGGCTTAAATATTTAATGAGCATGACCCCATGTGAGAGCAGCAAATGGTATCAGGATTTTTAGAGTAAGCTGC